>PITA01002504.1:0-159820 GCA_004023965.1 Spilogale gracilis
CCCTCCAATTTGTTTCTACCTTTTTGCCGATGTTCTTTGTCTCTCGTGGCGGTCCAGAAGTGGGAAATATCACATTTCAGGCTGGTTTCATGGGTGTTCACGGTGGTCTTGTAGTGGTTTTTTTGTTGGAATTCAGCTCTCTTCAGGGAACTCCCTGAAATGCGGTCACCTGGCCTTCCGCCATCTTGACCCTCTCCCCCTAATGAATAAATTTTAAATAAATTTTGGTACCTTGTGTAAGTTTTTCAACTTTGTTCTTTTTTCTTTGAGTTTAGCTTGGACCTTTGCACTTGTGCATAAGTGCATGTGCGCACGCACACACATACACTCATACACACTTTAGCATCTCAATTTCAAAAAAGATCACTGACATTTTGATAGGGATTGCATCGAATCTAGATAAATTTGGGGGCAAGTATCATCTCTACATTTAAGCTTACAATCCAGGAACATGATATATCATCACAATTACATCTTCTGAAGTTTTACTTAGTAATATTTATAGTTCTCTCTGTAGAAGATTTGGATATCAAAGTTTCTCCCTAAATAATGATGATTCTGATGTTATAAATAGTATATAATTATGTATTTACATTTCAACTTATTGTTTTTTGCTTGTATAAAGATAATAATTGAATTTTATATATTGACCTCAGTGATTTTGCTAAATCCACTTAGTAATTCCATTAGTGTATAGACTCTTTTATATTTCCATATACACAACTATGATGTTTGACATAATAATTTTTGTTCTCCAGTTACAAATCCCATGCTATTTACTCTTCTTTATGTCTCATTCTATTAGTCAGGACTCCTGTACAATGTTTAATAGAAGGGATGATAGCTAGTGTCCTTGTACTTTTCTAGAGAGCAGGGAGATTCTTTCAGAAGCTTATCATTAAGATAGTAGATATAATATCATATCAAGGAAGTTTCCTTTTATTAGTTTGATAAAAGTATTTTTTTGAATTATGAACGGATATTAAATTTTATCAAAAGCTTTTCTCAGCTATTAACTTAGTCAGATATTTTTTCTGTTAATGTGGCTGTTATTATGATTGATTGTTAAATGTTAAACCAAAATTATATTCCTGGGATAAATATAACTTAGTCACGATGTATTATCTTCTATATACTTACTGGTAAGTTTGATTTTGCTAGTATTTTGTTAAGTTTTCTATGACCAAAAACTTAAACATGAGAGAGATTGGCCTTATGTTGTGGCATGACTTTATAAAACCAGTTTAAAAGTGTTCCCCATTTTCCATTTCCTGGTACAATTTGTGTGGTAGTACTATTATTTCTTCTTTTTTTTAAATGTTCTTAAAAGATTTTATTTATTTATTTATTTGAGAGAGAGAGAACAAAAAGAGGGGGAAGGGCAGAGGGAGAATGAGAAGCAGACTCCCTTTTTCAGGTTTTGACCTGAGATCAAAAGTTGGCTGCTTGACCGACAGAGCTACACAAGTGTCCCCAGAAAGTTCCTTTATACTCCTTCCTAATGGATATTCAAATCCCCTATCCCAAAGTAACCACTGTTCTAATACACATCACAGTAGATTAGTTGCATCTGTTCTTGGACTTCATATAACCAGAATCGTATCATACATATATTGCGTTTGGTTTCTTTTGATGATTGCAATGTTTTGTTTTGTTTTGTTTATTGTTACTTAAAATTTTTTTCCAGTGTTCCAAGATTCATTCCCCTTCCCCACACCCAGTGCTGCATGCAGTAGGTGCCCCCAGTACCCACCACCAGGCTCTCCTATCCCCCCACCTCATCCCTCCAAGTCCCTCAGTTTGTTTCTGTGTCCAAAGTCTCTGTTATTTCGTTTTTCTCCCTGGATTACCCTACTTCCCATTTACTTTCCTTCTCCCACTGTCCTCCAGGTTACCTCTCATGCACTGCAAGTAAGTGAAACCATGTGATACTTGACTTTCTCTATTTGCTTATTTTACTCAGCATAATCTCTTCCAGTCCAGTCCATGTTGCTACAAAAGTTGGGTATTCATCCTTTCTGATGGAGGCATAGTATTCCATTGTATATATGTACCACATCTTCTTTATCCATTCATCTGTTGATGGGCACCTTGGCTCTTTCCACGGTTTGGTGATTGTGGCCATTGCTGCAATGAACATTGGGGTACATATGGCCCTTCTTTTCACTACATCTGTATCTTTGGGGTAAATGATTGCAATGTTTTTGGCAGTCATCTGTGTTATGTCTGTTGGTAGTATATTTTATTTTTATTGCATTATGATATTCCATTATATGAATTCACCACAATTTTTAATCCATTTTTGTGTTGATGGACAAATTATTTCTTATTTTAAGCTATTAGGAATAAAGTTGCTATGAACCTTCTTATACAAGTTTGTAGACATATGCACTCTTTTTGGTATATATGTAGGCAGGGAATTGGTATGCCATAGAGTAGGAAATATATGTAACATCATGAGAAAATTTCAAGCAGTTGTCAAGAGTGGTTAAACCATTTTACATTCTACCAGTAATGTACAATGTTTATAGCTGCTCCACACTCCCTCCAGTGTTTGGTTTTGTCAGTCTTTTTAACGTTAGCCTTACTAGTGAGTATGTAATGGTATTTTTTAGTTGTTTAATTTGAATTATCCTGTTGAGTTACATTGTTGGGAATCTTTCTTGTATTTTTGGTCTTTTGAATACCTTCTATCAAAAAGTGACTTATCAAGTCATTCACTCATTTCTAAAAAGCTGGGCTATTTACATTGTCTTAGTGATTTATAAGAATTGTGACACATTATAGATATGAGTCTATCGTCATATAGCTATGTATCTCTATATGATAATTTCACCTTGTCTGTGGTTTGCCTTTTCACTTGCTTATAGATATCTTTTGATGGGCAGAAGGTTGAAGTTTTCTTCTTTCCTTTTTTGAAGTAGAGTTGACGCAAAATATTATATTGGTTTCAGGTGTGCAATGTAGTGATTCAACAATCCTATGCATTAGGCAATGCTCACCATACTAAGAGTAGTTACTGTCACCACACAAAGTTATTGCAATATTATTAGCTATATTCCCTATGCTGTACTTTTTATCTCCATGACTTATTTATTTTATAACTGGAACTTTGTACCTCTTAATCCCCTTCATCTATTTTCTTTATCCCTTCACTCCCTTTGGCAACTGTCAGTTTATTCTCTGTATTTATGAGTTTTTCTGTTTGTTTGTTCATTTCTTCTGTTTTTAGATTCCACACAAGTGAAATAATATGGTATTTGTCTTTCTCTGTCTGACTTATTTCATTTTGCATAATACCTCTAAGTCCATCCATGTTGTTACAGGTGGCAAAATCTCATTCTTTTTGGGGTGCCTGGGTGGCTCAAAAGTGTCTGCCTTTGGCTCAGGTCATGGTACTGTAGTCCTGGGATTGAGCCCCGCATCAGACTGCCTGCTCGGTGGGAAGCCTGTTTCTCCCTCTCTCACTCCCCTTGCTTGTGTTTCCTGTCTCACTGTGTCTCTCTCTGTCAAATAAATAAATAAAATCTTTAAAAAAAATCTCATTCTTTTTTATGGCTAATATTACATATATATATATATATATATATATATATATATATATATATATATCACATCTTCTTTATTCATCTTTGGTGGACACTTAGATGATTCCATATTTGGACTATTATAAATAATGCTGCAGTAAACATAGGGGTGCATATATTTTCAAATTAATAGTTTTGTTTTCTTTGGAAGAGACAGCTGTGGAATTATTAGGAATTATTAGGTCTATTCTTGAGGAAGCTCCATACTATTTTGAGGAACCTCCATACTATTTACAGTAGTGGCTGCACCAATTTACATTCCCACTAAGAGTGCATAAGGGTTCCTTTTTTCCCATCATCAATACTTATTTTTTTCTCTTTTTGATACTAGCCATTCTGACAATGTGAGATGATATCTCATTGTGGTTTTAATATACATATCCTTGATGATTAGTGCATATTTTCATGTGTCTGGTAGCCATCTGTATTTTTTCTTTGGAAAAGTATCTATTCAGGTCCTCTAACCATTTATAAATCAGATTATTTGAGGTTTTATTCTTGTTGAGTTGTAGGAGTTCTTTATGTATTTTGGATATTTACTCCTGATTAGCTATATCACTGGCAAGTATTTTCTTTCAAATAGGAGGTCGTCTTGTCATTTGTTGATTTTTTTTTTTTTCTGTGCAAAGCTTTTTCGCTTAATATAATCTCAGTCCATTTTTGCTTTTATTTCCCTTGTCTGAGGAAACCTATCCAGAAAAATGTTGCAAAAGGCAATGTCTGGGAGATTAGTGCTTATGTTTCCTTTTAGGAGTTTTAAGGGATCTTAGTTTTAATGAAGTCATTTTTAAAAAATTGTATACTTTGTGTCTTGTTTAAAAACTTTACTTTCTTAAACAAGTAAGAAATGTAAATGAAGTATTTGTAAATGAAGACATTCAAAGTTTTACTTTAAAAGCTTTATGGGATTCTTTAAACTCACAATCCACTTCAAATTAACTTTTATGTACAGTATGAAGTAGAGATCAAGGTCCTTTTTTCCCCTCAGATGTTTAGCCTCATTTATTGAATAGGTTTTCCTTTCTCAGTTGAACTGTTTAGCAAAATAAAGCAGCCATTTGTGTATAAATCTACTTCCTGAATCTATAATCTGTCCCACTGACCTAGTTGTCTCTTTTAGTTCCCAACACCACACTGTCACACTGTCTTAATTGCTATAACATTATAGAAGCTCTTGAAATTTAGTAGTGTATGTTTACATTTGTTTTTCCTTAAGGTTTTCATAGCTAGGCTAGATCTTTAATATTTTATACAAATTTTAGTACTACCTTGTCAATTTCTGCAAAAAAAAAAAAGAGAGTCTATTTGGATTTTAGTAGGGATTACATTGAATTTATAGATTCATTTTGGGTGTAAGGTAATTGATATCTCAATGAGTCTTCCAATTCATGTGGAGTATATTTTTATTTCAATGGACTTCTGAAGGTTAAACTCACCTTGCATTTCTGGAATAAAGCACATTCAGTCATGATGTATTGTTCTTTTTAATATATTGCTCTATATGATTTGCTAGTTGTTTTAGACATTTTCTATCTCTATTCATTTCTTGTCTTATAAAAGTCTTTGTTGAATTTGTTATCAGGATAATGCTGATCTCATAAAATTAGTAGGGAGTTGTTTCTTTGGTCTCTTTTCTCTAAAAGACTTTGTGTAAAATTGGCATTATTAGTGTATTTGAGTGTTTGGTAGAATTCACTATTGAAGCTGTATGGTCAATAATTTACTTTGTGGGAAGGTTTTAGATTATAGATTCTAATTCTTTAACCAACACAGAAATATTTCACTTTTCTTAATTTTTGGTGTCACTTTTGCAAGACGCATTTTTAAGCAATTTGTTTATTATCTCAGTGGACACATTTATTGCTATAAAATTGTTTATCACATTCTCACTATTTTTTAATATCTGTGATGATGTTTCTTTGTCATTCCTGATAGTTGTGGTTTTTATATTTCTTCTTGATTAGCCTTGCAAAGAACTTTATTTTAAAAATTTCTCAACTAATTTTTTTTTTCTGTCAATTTTCTCTCATGGATTTCTGTTAATTTTCACTCCCCATTTTATATTTAGTTTTTTGAAAAGGAAGCTTAAATAATTGGTTTTAAATATTTTCCAATATATATTTAAAGCTATAAGATTTTTCTCTAAACTCTTTTTAAGTTCCATTCCACAAATTTTGACATAATGAATTTTCATTGAGTTTTCTTCAAATTATTTTCAAATTTTAAGTATTATTTCTTTAACTCTTGGTTATTAGGAAACACATTATTATTACCTGACAAGCATTTGGAGATTTTCTTGTGGTCTTTATAATTGACTTCTGGCTCAATTCAGTTATGTGCAGAGAGCTTCTTTTTTGATTTCATTGTCTTTAAACTTTTGACAACTGCTTTACCAAGCAGCTTATGGTCTCTTTTGGAGAGTGTTTCATATGCACTTGAAAAGACATGTATTCTGCAGTGATTGCTTGTCATATTTAATATATATCAAAAAGGTCAAATAGTTAAGGGATTGGCAAAATCTTCTTCGCCAATAACGAAAATTACTGAATAATTTTGTTTTATTGATTGTTGCTAGTTCTATGAATTACTGAGAGATGTTAATACCCCCAACTGCAACTATTGATTTGTCTGTCTATAATCTATAGATTACTTCTGCCAAATTTAGCTTTAATTTTTGCTTCACATATTCCAAAGCAATGCTATTAATTGCATATATGTTTGTAATGGTGTCCTCCATTAATTAGTCATTTCATAATACTCCTTACATTGATGTCTACTTTTTCTGATATTTATACAGCCACACTAACTTTATGGTTAGAGTGTGTATGGCGTATTTTTTTGTCAAACCTTTTGCTTTCAACCTATCTGTGCACTTATATATGTGTGTCTCATAAACAAAATACAGTTGTGTTTTGTTTTTTCCAGTCTGTCTGGAAAAACTGGCTACCAGATCATCTGACAATCTTCTTATGAACTACTTTATGCCAATAGATGGAGTATTTGTCCATAAAAAATCCAACTAATCATTGATATATTTATTTTTTATGTCTACTGGCTAATTTTTTATTTGTCCCACCTTTATTTTTCTCTATACTTACCTTCTTTTTGATTAATCATTTATATTTTAATCATTCCAGGTTGAGCTATAACATCTTGGTTTTTTAATTTTTCTTTGTTTGGATTTTTTAAATGGTTTCTTTAGTAAGCATTTTGTACTTTGGCTTTCTCAACCTCAACACTATTGACATTTGGAGACAGATGATTTTTTGTTGTGGGGGCTCTTCTGTGCATTGTTTCCGTTGTTTAGCAGCATGATTGGTTTCTTCCCACTAGATGACAGTAGTAATCCCCACCCCCACCTGCCTCACTGCCCACCCCCCTCCACTCCCTCCCCCGCCGCCTTACCACCAGCTTCCAGCCAGCCCCAGTGGAGACAACAAATTTTTCCCTTTGGAGGAAAAATTAACCAAAGGTGAGAATCATGGCTTTAGTGATTACTATATGCATCTTCAATTTATTACCCCAACCTATAAAGATAATTAAATTAGTTTTTTACAATCTCAGGAGCAATGTAAAAACTTCCTATAAGTATAATTCCATTTATTCTCTCCCTTCTGGCGCATTATGCATTGATATCCTGTATTTTATTTCCGTATGTATTACAAACCCCTCGATGTATTGTTCTTAGTGTGCTTTTTAATAGCCAATACTATTTTTTAACTTTCAAAAATATTTGTTTAATTTATGCACGTATTTGATGTGTGTGTGTTTTTTTTAAAGATTTTATTTATTCTTTTGACAGAGAAACACAGTGAGAGAGGGAACACAAGCAGGGAAAGTGAGAGAAGGAGAAGCAGGCTTCCTGCCGAGCAGGGAGCCCGATGTGGGGCTCAATCCCGAGTCTCCAGGATCATGACCTGAGCGGAAGGCAGTCGCTTAACCAACTGAGCCACCCAGGCGCCCCTATTTGATGTTTTTGATGTTTGTTTCTTCCTGCAGATCTGTGCCTTCATCACAGATTATTCCCTCACAACCCAGAAAGCTGGTGGCATACTGTCTCAGCCTTTATTTGTTTATATCGACTTCATTTTCTGAATTCTAAATTTCTTTTTCTTTTAGCAGTTTAAAAATATCTATTCTATTGTCTTTTGTCTTCCATTGTTTTCTGATACAAAGTCAGCTATCATTTTTATTGTTGTTTTCCTGATTATAATCTATTTCCTTTGTCTTCATTCGAGAGTTTATTTTATGTCTGTGCTGTAAAACTTACTCCTTTACCTTTGGTTTTTCACCACTTTGACTGTGATGACCTGGATGAAATAACTGCTATTTTTTTCTCTGCTGCATCCATTCTGCTCTAGGTCCATTGAGTAAATTCTTAGTTTTGTAGTTTCCACTTGATACTATTTTAGAGATTTTTATTTTTCTCTTAAAATTCTCATTCTTTGTAGCCATTTTATCATTTCCTCTTAATGTATTTTTATAGTTCTTTTAAGGTCTTTATAATTCCAATATCTGAGCCATTTGTGAATCTGCTTCTACTGATCATTTTTCCCCCTAATTAGGAGTCCTCTCATACCATTTCTTCATTTGTCTCATAACTTTTTATTGCATATCAGAAATTGTATTAAGAAAAAGCTGTGGCCGCTAGAGTAGATACTACCTTCTAAAAGAGACAGCAGGTACTTTGTCAGTAAATTAGAGAAAGGAGTTACTCTTTATATCCCATCAGGATTTGAGCTAATTTGTAGCTGGCTTTGAGCTTTAGTTGGGTTCACTTCACCTGTGTTTTTAAATGTCTTTAGAACTAACTTGTTCTGTCCTTGTATGTAGTATAAGCCACTACCCTTAGGAGTTGGGGATCTAAGCACTGTAAGATTACAGAATATTCTCTCTGCTTTCCAATTCAGCTTCCATGCCACTTCCACACATTCAGTAACGGTTCCATGGAGGAAATCTGGCAGGCAAGATTACACGAGTATCTGCTAACCTAGAAAGACCTTACTCTCCTCTTTAATTTCTTCAGACAACTTTGTGTCTGTAAGTCTCTAGTACCTTAAATATGATGAGATGGGGTGGGAATTCATTACCTTTCTGATTTACATGATGAGAAGAATCATCCCTTAAGAACTTCTACATCTTATGTGAAAGCTGGAAGTTATTATATGTATCTCTAAAATCAGTAATATCCTTTATAAATTCTTGATTTTTTTAATCCATCTTGCTAGATGTTTATTAATTTTATTAATTTCTTCAGAAAAGCAATTATTTCTTTTTATGTTTGCTATTTCATAATTTTTTGAACTTATCTTTAATATTAAATTTGCTATCCTTTTTCTAGCTTTTTAGGAGGTAGTTACATAATTTTTTAGCCTTTTTTCCCTAAAATGTTCATTTGACTTTAAGTTTCTCTGTAAGCATGACTTTGGCGGTGTTCCACAAATTCCGATATCTATGTTTTCATGATTAGTTGAGAACATTTTTTAATTTGTCTTTGTGATTTCTTCTCTAACTCATAGATAATCTAGAAAACACTTGCTTAATTTATAAATATTTAGAGATTTTTTAGTTATCTGTTGGTTACAAATCTCCAACTTAATCCCACTGTGGTCAGAAGACACATTCTTGCTTTATGGCCCATTTTGCTAAAGATACCATGTGTGTTTCAAAAGACTGTGTGTTCTGCAGTTGTTTGTCATAGTGTTTTATATCAATTACATCAAGTTAGTTTATTCGGTTGTTCAAAAATATGTCTTATTTTTTATTTTTCTGTTCTGTCAATTACTGAAAGATATGCGTTGTTTTCAAGCTATACTTTTTTTTTTTTTTAAGATTTTATTTATTTGACAGAGAAAAACACAGCCAGAGAGGGAACACAAGCAGGGGGAGTGAGAGAGGGAGAAGCAGGCTTCCCGCCCAGCAGGGAGCCCAATGTGGGGCTGGTCCCTGGTTTCCGTGTGACCTGAGCCGAAGGCAGTCGCTTAACCAACTGAGCCACCCAGGCGCTCCTCAAGCTATACATTTTTAAAATAGTTTTGTACATTTTTTATTTTGTATTTCTTTATATTTTTCTCCTTTTAGTTTGGTAAATTTGTGACTTCTATATTTTGAGCCTATGTTTTTCGAAGTATACATATTTATATTCCAGTCAAATTCATCTTTTGTTATTATAAGCTGTGTTTCTATTACTAATACTTCTTTTCTTAAAATCTTCTCAATTTCATCTTAGTATACCTATCCCAGCCTCATTTTGATTAGCATATGCAGGATATATAACCTTTTATTTTCACTCATGCTGGTTCTTATATTTTAGTATGTCTCTTGGAAGCAATGTGTGGTTGAGTTTTATTCTTTATTTTGCAATTTGACCATGTTTATTTTTATTGAGTGTTTAGGTCATTTATGTTTCATGTCATTGGATTTAAATCTACTACTTTACTATGTTTTCTATTTGTCCCACCTAGTTTTTTTCCTGCAATTATTGTTTTCTTTAAATTAGTGATTTTTGTATATTATTCTCTTTTCCTTCTATTTTCTTATTAACCATAAATTCTTTATTTTAGGTGTTATCTTAAAGATTACAACATGAATCTTTGACTTATTCTGACTTTAGTTTTGCTCTTACCACTTCTAGGGTAAATAAAGCTTAAAATATTAACCCTATTTACCTTTCTCCTACCTTTTGTGTTCTTATTGTCACATATAAAATTATGTATGAAATGCATTCAAGCATATGTGTACATGTGTGTATAAAATTTATTTCCACAAAATGTGTTTTATTGAATACTCAATATTCATTTAGATTTTTTTCAAGTATTTACCCTTTCTCCTGCCCTTCATTTATTTCTCCATTAATGATCTTCTTCTACCAGAGATCATCTTCCTTCTATCTAAAGAAGTTACACTGCCTTCAGTGTTTCTCTAATGTCCCTGTGCTAGTGATGTATTATTTCACTTTCAGGAAACATTTTTATTTTCTCTTAAATACTAGCTTTCTTGGTAGCTCTGAGCTAATTTACTTTGGTATTCCCAACCCAATGAGACAGAACTTCTTGATTTCCATTTTCTGGATCTGCCCACATTCTTTGGGCAGAATCCAAAAATTGGCCAGGGTAAATTAGAGAGAAAGAAAACAAATATAAAGTTTTTTTTCAATAGATTTTCTTTCTCTTCAATATCTTGATAAATTGAATCCTGTCTTCTTTAATTGCTCTCTGATGAATATAAACAGTTGGGTTTTTTTTTCTCTTTTACCTAGCTTTTATAGTTGTTTTAAATAAGAGGTTGAGTTCGACTCAAGCTTCTTTGTCATAGTCAAAAGTAGAACCCAGACATTCTTGTTTGTTCTTAATAAAACATATGGATTAAAGAGAAGTCTATCCTCATGCATATAGTGACCTTTTAGATATTTTTCCCACAGTTCCTATACAGTCTGTTGAGTTTCATTTCTATGGATTAAATGGTTAAAATTCTTAGCTCATGTGACATAATCTCCTGACCCCTCACCATTCTGGTTCCCCATTTCTAAGTGGAGAGCACAAAGATTTTGACTCCTGGTTTTAGAGTCATAAAAGATTATTTTTAAATCTTAGACCTGTCTTTTTGATTTCTTGTTCATGAACAAGTTAATTTGAGCCTTAGATATTTCATTTGCAAGAGAGAGAATATTATCCAACTTGCAGAGTCCTTGTGAATTAAAAGAAGACCTGGACTATAGTAGGCACTCCATAAAAGGCAGGTGCTGCAGTTGCTTTCATATTTGTATGCTCACTGTCAGCTTGAGAGGGCATATATGTTAGATAAATTCTTCGTGTTCCTAATTTGCTGAAATCTTTTGTATATCTGTTTTTTTTTTTTTTTAAGATTTTATTTATTTGACAGAGAGAAACACAGCCAGAGAGGGAACACAAGTAGGGGGAGTGAGAGAGGGAGAAGCAGGCTTCCCGCTGAGCAGGGAGCCCGATGTGGGACTCGATCCCGGGTCTCCAGGATCATGACCTGAGCCGAAGGCAGTCACTTAACCAACTGAGCCACCCAGGCGCCCCTGTATATCTGTTTTTTACCTGGGTCTGGTTTAGTTACCCAATTCCACAAAAACTATATGATCATCTTCTAAGAAGGTATGAATATGAGGATAGGTCATGCCTCCTCCTTAGTACCTCTTTTATCTTGGCTGAACTGACACAAGTGAGAACAAAGATGTTACTGAAATAATCTAACTGCAGGATACTATTTAGACAGTAAAGTGTACCCCCCTCCTTTCCGGAAGGATCCTTTATCAGGATCTCACTTGTCTGGCCTCTATTTTACAACAGAAAATTAATAAATGCTTTGGATGCAATCCTAAGTGAAGGTCAGCAGCAGCTGCCGTGCACTTGTATGAAAGGCCTATTTTCTGCCACTCCTTTCTGACACTTCTGAATTCCGTTATCAGTGCCTGCACATTTTTGGTAACCGATTGTCATTACATCGTAAGGATGCTGCCTGGATGATTGCTCCTCATCCAGAGATGTCAGCCAGCTGAAACATACCAAGAGAAAACAAAGGACATTCCTGACTTGAGGGAAAATGGAGCAGGAGAAATTTACATGTGTTTGACATTTATATTCTTTAGAGTAGCTTTTCCTCTGAAAATTCCCTGAACCTACGACTTCAAGCGGAAGAATGCAGTCTAAATTCAAGAGAGAAAAGAAAGCCCACTTTGAAGATGGAGAGTAGGAAAAACAATTAGAGGCCCTCAATTTTCTGGTTATTGAAAAGGAGAGAATTATAAAATTAACAAGGTCACAATAATGTTAGTCTTTGCTGTGTTGGGGAATAATTCTATAAAGTCACAGTACATATATATTAGCTTATGATACCAGTGTTTCCTAATAGCCCTTTTCCTGTCTCCTTTGCACCAGAGGGCTAGCACAGGTGTTTTTTACATTATTGATCACATGTAAATAGAATGCCTTAAAGGAATGCTACTTTACATATGGGGGTCTCAGTGCTGGAACATTAGAGGTTTATTTGTATGCTGAGCTTCTGATCTCAAATGGTAGAATTTCACATCAAGAGTGTCTGATAAATCCAAGTGATTAAACCCCAGAGGCAGCACTTGGGCCCTGCCCTCAAACTTTATTTCGCTTTCTAACAAACGCAGAGCTTATCAGTTGGTGCATACTCTGGAGAGTAGGATGAGCAGAAACTAATTTTCTAATAAAGTGTTGGCAAAAGAGGATGATCCTTTTATATTATTACTACATCGCACACAACTTTGAGTACCAGAGGTTACCTCTCTAGACGAGAAACCACCTAAGACCCTCAATACCTAAGAACTCAACATTTGGATTGATGCTATCTGTATAGTTAAAGCATTTATCTTTTAAGTTTTTTTTTAAAGATTTTATTTATTTATTTGACATGACAGAGAGAGATCACAAATAGGCAGAGAGGCAGGCAGAGAATGAGGGGGAAGCAGGCTCCCCGGTGAGCAGAGAGCCAGATGTGGGACTCGATTCCAGGACCCTGAGATCATGACCTGAGCTGAAGGCAGAGGCTTAACCCTCTGTGCCACCCAGGCTCCCAATCTAAGTTTTTAAGTGGTCAAAACCTTTTCTCACTTAAGTTTTCTTTGGGAGCCCAATAACATAAAAAATAATTTTAAAGATGAGATTCTGATGATGCAAGATATAAATTGAAGTCTGTCCTTTGTCTCCCCTGTCACCATAATGAAGTGATAAAGTCTGTGATGCATTTCACCTGGAACCCCAGGGGCTCCAGGAAACAGTCTCCAAAACACTAAAGAGGCCAAGGAAACATTTGCAATATCAGAGGAGGATTGCATTGGCTAGACATGACCTCTAGAGGTCAATTTAAATAACACTATTATCAGAAGACACCTGCTTTTCCCGTTGCCTGTCTTTTCACAAAATTTATTTTTTTTCAGAAAGATTTGACAATTTTTGAATTTTTTACTTCCATTGTCATATAGCCCCAGAACTTTTTAAGAATGTGGAAGAGATAGCTAGGGATCATGTGACAATTTTCTGTTTTCTCATCTTTCCAAGTAGCTCAGTGTGATTTCTCTTTTAATCTATCCACTCATATGCAGGCATCATTAAAGGGCATATATGGCTTCTTACACATTTCTGTGAATTTTAATCTGGGTTTCATGCTCTACAAAAGATATAGCTGACTGGTATAAAATCTGTGTTTACAAGGGAAGTGAAAACTTTTGTCTCTGCTTATGAAATGTATGGCATATCGGTACAGGGCTGCAAGGAAGAGGAGGATCCCTCAAGAACCACAAAATTATGCATATATCTGGAATTTGAGAGTGATTATTAGATGTGGGCCTAATGCAGCCTCACCTTGTCTAGGAGTTCATGCGTTTGAAATGACTCAGACATTGGCATCAGCAAAAGGGATGCTTTGGTCCACATAACTGGAAAGTCTGGGGGTGACACTGTCTTCAAGGTTCACGTCATATCATCCAGTTTCTGTCACCCTTGGTTTCTGGGTGAGTTTTCTCCGAGCGAATATCCATTTTTCCTTCTTCACACTGGATTCCTCCAGACATCAGATACAGGGCAGGTCGCAGAGAAGCAGTGTTGCCGCAAAAGTGTCAGGCCTACGCCAGCCCTACTTAGCAACCACAAGCAGGGAGGCAGTTTCCTTGACTAGCATCCAATTACAAAATCCTAGGGAAAGGTTTTCTTGGCAAGCTTGGGTCCTATTCCCCTCTGTGGCCCTATCAGTCGTCAGGAAGCATAAAGGTATTATTTTTAGTCCTTTATCCCCTATCAGAATATCCTTAGCATTTACCTCAGCTTCCCCCCCAAGATTCTGGTCGGCTGAGTCCATTCTGGCTGAATACATAATGGTTGTATTGTTATGGAACCCACCAGAGCTTTCACCCAAAGGTTTTGGCAGTAAAGACCTGGTGGCTACTTGGGATGGATGTGGCTCTGCCAGGAAGACTGGGAAGCAGAAATCAAAGCAAAACCAAAGGAGAAGTCTGAATAGGATGAAACAATAAATATAGTCTTCTTGACTCAATGACCTAGAAATGGCAAATACTTAGCCTGTGGATACTGCCCTTCCTCTGCTCATGGCAGACATTAGTAATCAAGTATACTGCTGTTTCTCCTAAACCCAGACCTGGTCTCAGAATCTTCTCAGAAGAGCCCTCTAGGAACTCAATATTGATGTGCAAAATAAGCTTGTTTAGCATCCCTGACATAACCTCAAAATCTCCACACTTCATCATTCTATCTTGTTCTCCTGCATTCAGAAATTTAGGGGCATATTGAAAGTTCTAAAATAGGTGAATTTAAATTTCGAGTGGTCCGTGTGTTGGAATCAGAGGATTGTGCTCTAGTTGTTTTGTCTCAGTTAAAAGAATTAGGCAATTGATTATTGGAACACACTTAGCATGATGAGACAGTAAAGCAGCTTTGGGTTTGTTTTATTTTATTTTATTTTTTGTCTGTTTGTTTTTTCTGTTAGCTCTCATCTAAAACCTATCCTTATAATACTGTTACTTGATGCCTGGCAAATTTTTATTGATGTTGAGAAAGAAGCCATCTACCCTCCACACAGCTCACTACCCACGTTGGCTTGACTCTACTATTATACTATCTTCATCAGTATAACTTTCTCTTTCAGAGAATGCTTGCTCAAGAAGGTTACATATAACAATTTTATGTTGCATTCTGAAGACCCATTAACTCTCCAATAGAAAAAAATATTAAGTTTCTACTGTAAGACCCTTTGAACATGTTCCTTAAAAGTTCTCACTATGCTCTGTCTACCAGTCCCAAGCTACTATCTCATGATTCTTACCCAATCCTAACCAGCTCCCCACATTGAAAGACATGCTCCAAAGTAGACTTCAAGTAACATAAATGTTCCCACATTTCTCTTCCCAGTTTATGAGGATATGAAGAGTCTTTCAAGGGTAGTGCTCTTTCTTCCCCCAGTAAGAAGAAACTCAGTTTTGTCCTAGGTGGTTTGGGTGATATTTTGGGGGAACCACTCTATGACAATGGCAGCAGATACCAAGCAATATAAATTTAAGTTCAGGTGAATACAACCAACATTTATGGGAGGACTTGTATGTGTAATCACTTAGGACTTCAGTAGAAGGGGCTCAAAAGATGAGTAAGATGCATGTCCTGTTCTCTAAATCCTCACAGACTAATGGAGGCCTACAAAGCAAATAAGTGCCATGATCAAGTAATATCTTCAAGATAGTTCTGAGGGAAGGAATTAACTAGGGTATCTCAGAAAGCTTGGAGGGTGGCATGTTTGAATTTTGTGCTAAAACAAGGCTAGTATGTCAAAAGGGGAAAGGGTGTGGGGGAGAGCATCTGGACTGAAGAAATGGCATGAGCCACGGGCAAAGAAGTGGCAGAGGTCCAAATGTGTCCCCAAAACTCAAGTAGACACATGAAGCTGGTATGAATAGTAAGAATTGAGACTGGAAAGTTGGGTACAGATCAAAATATTATGTATTTGGAATGCCAGAAAAGAGTTCCAGATTTTATTCTGCACACAACGAGTACACACATTTTTGAGCTCATTCCACTTCCACTCTCCTCACCGTCTCCTACCGTGCCCATCTCTCAGGTTATCTGCTTCTGTCCCTTGTTATCTCCCCTTCCTTCCCCTTTTCCCCACTACTTACAACTTTTCCTCTATCTGACCACCTGTTTCCCTTAGCCAAATCTCCTTTTACTAGATCTCTCATCTTGCCACGCCTTGCTCTTGTTAGGTTTCTTCTCATCTTGCTCTCTAGGTATGGTGGTGCTATTAAATGTCTTACTCTCTTTTGTCCCCTGTCCCCTTGCTTCTTGCCTGAGACCCCTGTCCCTGTCCCAGGGCCCCTTGCTTTTCTTGCCCTTACTCATGGTTTCTCATAGTCACTCCCCTTCTATATGTTGTCTTTGTTCTTTCCTATCGCAACTTGTCTTTCTCTGCAGGACTAGGAAGAGGGCACCTTATTTCTGGACACCTGACCCAAAGGCAAGATCTCTTTAGTTTTTTTGTTTCTTTCTTTGTTTTCCTGCAGGTTCAAATTGAACAGTCCCACGGAGGGGCTCTGGTTGGCAGTCTTGGCTTGTATGTCTACCCATGTCTGGATCTTTCATGCTGGTCTGGGGTATGGGCACTAATGATAGTATGGCTTCCTTTCCATGCAGGAGCCTGTGGCTGACAGCCCTTTCCAAAACACAGAGAAATAGGTACCAATGTTGGACAAGAGAAGCAATTGATGTTCACTTTGGGATTATTATAGTTCCATTTTATACATGAGGAACCTGGGACCCAAAATATTAAAGAATTTCCTAGTCATAACCGCCCCAATCTGAACTGGCTTCAAACCCATTTCTTTTTTGTTCATTTGTTTGCTTTAAAGATTTTATTTATTTATTTGACAGAGGGAGAGATGTAGTGGGAGAAGGAACACAAGCACAGGACTGGGAGAGGGAGAAGCAGGCTCTCCGTGGAACACGGGTCCTGACACAAGGCTCCACCCCAGGATCCTGGGATCATGACCTGAGCCAAAAGCAGATGCTTAATGGCTGAGCCACCCAGCTGCCCAAATCTATTTCTTAATCTCTGTGTGATGCTCTCAGTTTCTTGTCAATTTCAAGTGACAGGTCTGCAGCTATCTCTATGCAAATGTAACCAGGAAATTTGGAGAGACTTTTAATTGTGGTAGTTAATCTGGTCTACCCCTATCCCTCTCCCCTCTCCTACCCCCCCTTCTGTCCCTACCTTCCCCTTCCATCCTTTCTTTCTCTTTTTCTAAGTTCCTAAGACAACAGCTGAGGAGAGGGAACACAACTCTTGCCTAATTAGATTCTTCAGTTTACATTTTCTGTTTTTTAAAGAATAACATTCTAACATTTATAAGTGCTGAGTTTCTTAATACTGAAGTATCCACCTGCCATCGTGCCAGAGTCTAGCTGGGAAGCTGGGTGAGAGATGCTATGGAGATCAGACAAGAAAATGATTCTCCTTAATGGAATAGAGAGTGATGCCACAGGCTGTGCTTTCTAATGTCTAGGTAAAGAGGCAGCATATCATATTTTTTTATCAAGATTACAACTTGAAGCAGACACAGCCTGTGTCAGAACATAATAGAAAAATACTAGTTTACGTCTAAGACCCAGATAAGAGCACCTTTGGTAAACTATAATTTCTTTTTACATTAGAGAAGAGGTATATTGCTGTTTTTCATTTTAATGTGTCTTTAATGGATTTATTTCTAAATATAAAAGGAGTAAATGCACATTTGAAAACGTTTGGGAAATCATAAAACAGTGAATTAGAAGGAAAAAACACTAAGCTTGAGGGATGTTTTAGGCCTTTTTTCTATTAGTGTATTTACATGGTTCAAAATATGCTACTGTTTAATTTTGTATCCTCTGGTTTTCAATTAATTTTGTATATAAAACTGTAAGATTTGCAACTGTGTCATGTCATTCATATTCTCAGAAAACATAATTTTTAATCATTGTGTAGAATGTTGTTTTATGGTTGTGCCATGATAACTTAATTGATTATTTCCATGAGGCTGGACCTTGTTGTGGTTTCTAGGCTTTTCTTGGCATCTTAAGGACTAAATCTAGTGCATTTGCTCTTTGGGTTACTGTCTTCCCCTCCACCCCCGCACTTCTATGATATGAATGTATCATGGACACGGAGCCTATAATGCAGCCCTATAAGGAAAAATTTTTAAATGTTACATCAATTTAATTCCAACCTCAGGACCATGCTCCTCTAAGGCTGACAGGAACGGGGCAACTTGAGAATCCAGACATTCTTGACATAGGAAGCCTTTGGTTTAAAAACAAAACAAAACAAAAAACACCAATCTTTTATAAAACATTGTGAACTTTTCTTTAAAGGTCAGGAGCTTATGTAACAAATACCCATTCAGAGTTACCAAACCTTAGCATTTTCTTATATTTGCTTTAGCTATTTGGTTTCTAATGATACAAACACAGTGTGAGCTTACTTTTTACCCCTTCCCAGAAGTAACCACAATCCTAAAGTTGGTAAGAATTCTTCCTGTTCACCTTTTTTTTTTTTACCTCTTTTTATGGATATGCAGGTATTAAAAATGATAAATAGTATTCTTTTATGTATTTAAAGTTTTTATTTCAGTATTGTCATGTACGAATCATCCTTATTTTTTACTCCACATTATATTTTGGGATGTTTAATGGGAAGTCTGTCATTTAACTACAGGGTGATATCTTCCTTATATTGAAAAAACTACCATGTATTTATCCATGGGCTTATTGATGGGTAACTGGTTTTCTTTTGTGTTTCTGTGACAAACCAGTGTTTAGTCACTGTCTGTGCATGTCTCATTTTGATGTATGCACTTTTGTCTTGGGTGATTACCTACAAGTGGGTTTGCTGTGTGCAAGAACAGCCCCCCTCCCCCCCGCCCCGGTGACCTTGCTGTCTACAGCCAGACCACCACCCAAAGTGATAGTAACACATTACTTCCCACTGTCCCTGTATGCCAATGACCATTTTTCCTCATCCTTGTTCACACTTCTTATTGTCAGATTTCCTACGTCCAGCTCATCTGAGGATATGCTGTGCTATTTATTTGAAAATTTAATTTTTATTTCCTTTATTACCAGTATTACTGGTGTCCTGACGAATCTTGTCCTTAATCTACCCCCCTCCTTTCAGTTTGTATAGTCTGTCATTTACTTTTTAACTTATAGGTATTCATAAATCCTTAATACCAGTTCTTTCTTGAGTTAATAGTTCTTAGTATCTTTATTTTGTTTCAGTCTCTGTTTTCCTTTTTAATTTATTTGTGGAATTATTTGTTGTATAGAAGTTTCAATTTTTAAACTATCTGTAAGTTTTTTCTTATTCATAACATTAAGAAATCCTTTTTATTCTTTTTAAAGGAGAACATATTCCTATAGTTTCTGCTGAGTATTCTGAGGTTTGCCATTCCCATTTAGATTTTCGTCAACTGAAAGTATATTTCAGGGGTGCCTGAGTGGCTCAGTTGGTTGGGTGTCTGCCTTCAGCTCAGGTTCAGTCATTTAAGCATCTGCCTTCAGCTCAAGCCATGATCATGGTGTTCCTGGATTGAGCCCAGTGTTGTTTTGGGCTCCCTGCTCAGTAGGGAATCCACTTCTCCTTTTCCCTCTACCTCTCTCCTTGGCTTATGCTCGCTCTTTCAGATAAATAAATAATTTTTTTAAAAAAAGTATATTTCAGGGATGCCTGAGTGGCTCAATGGTTAAGCATCTGCCTTTGGCTCACGTCATGATCCCCGGATCCTGGAATCGTGTCTCACATAAGGCTCCTGATCTACAGGGAGTTTGCTTTTCCCTCTCACACTCCTCCTGCTTGTGTTCCCTCTCTTGCTGTTTCTCTCTCTCTGTCAAATAAATAAATAAAATCTTGAAAAAAATATATATTTCATAAATTTTCTGAGGCATAAATTTGATTTTATATAATACTTTAGTACAGGAAACAATGTTCCCACTATCATTTATTGAATTCTAGACACCATCTTTTCCTACCACTTTGAAATGCACTTCCATCATACATCAATTTTCCATATACATATGCATTTGCTTATGGGCAAAACAAAATTCTATGCCACTGGTCTATTTCTCTGTCTCTGCTTCCATGAAGCACTATTTTAATCACTGTGCTATCTGGTAGGTACACTTCTCCTATTGTATTATTCTTCAAAATTGTTTCAGATATTCTTGGCCCATTAATCTTCTATATATTTTAGTATCAGCTTGTCAAGTTCCATGAGAACTCCAGGATTTTTTATCAAAATTGTATTAAGAAATAATAGATTACTTTGTGGAAAATAGACATTTTTGTGATTTTGAATTGGCCCATGTAAAGGTATAGAATATCTTCATTTATTCAAGATTCTTATGCTCTACAACAGCATTTGGTAATTTTCTTTAGATAGAACTTAGGCATTTTTGGTTAGGTTCCTATTTAAGTACTTCACAAATTCTGTTACTAGGCTAAAAGGGATTGTTCATCCTATTATCTTTTTTAATTGTCCTTTCCTTATGTGTAGGACACTATTCATTTTATCTTATAAGCATGTATCCAGGAAGTTTGCTGTACTCTCTTATTAACTTTATCGCAAAAGGCTGTGGAATTTTAAAATTACCTATAAATTACTTTTCTGAATCTATCAGATGATCAAGTGTGTGTTCTCTCTTTTTCAGTTAGTGTGATGAGTTACAATGGCATCTTTTTAAACGTTAAAATATTTTTGCATACCTGGAATCAATTCTATTTGATCCCGATATGTTTGGTTTTTGATGTATCATTAGAATCAATTTGCATTTTGTTTATTGTGGCACAATTTATATAATGCAGAATCCACCATTTTAGCCATTTCAAAATGTAAAATTCAACAGCATTTAATGCACTCACAGTGTGGTGCCACCATCACCACTGTCTAGTTCTAGAATGTTTTTATCACCACAAAAGGAAACCCTGTACCCTTTAAGCAACAATTTCCCATTCCCCGTTCTCCCTAGGCCCTGGCAACCATTAGTCTACTTTCTGTCTCTATGGATTTGTCTATCTGAGCCTTTTATATAAATGTACTCATATAATTGGTGGTCCTTTGTATCTAGCTTCTTTCCCTGAGCAAGATTCACCCACACTGCAGCACACAGAAGCACTTTTTATGGCTGCATAATATCCCATCACATACATATACTTTGTTTCTCCATTTATCAGCTGATGAACACTTGGGTTCTTTCCATCTTTTGGCTATTGCAAATAGTGCTTTTATGAATTTTTTTGTGTACAAGTTCTATTTGAACACCTGTCTTTAATTCTGTTGGGTATATAACTAGGAGTAGAATTGTGTGGTCATATGGTAATTATATATTTAAAATATTGAGGGAACCAAAAAATAGTTTTCCACAGTCGCTGCACCATTTTAGGTTCCTGTGAGCAGTGTAAGAGGGTACAAATTTCTCCACATCTCTATTAGCACCTGTTCCTTTCTATTTCTTTGGGCATAACCATTCTAGTGGTTATGAAGTGATATCTCTTTGTGGTTTTTATTTGCATATCCCTAATGACTGTGATGTTGAGCATCTTTTCATTCTACGTGCGTCTTGGAGAAATGTCTATTCAAGCGTTTACCCATTTTTAAATTGAGTTGGTGGCGTGTTGTTTTTGAGCTGTGTTTCTATATATTCTGGATACTAGGCTTTTGAGAGATATATGATGTAGAAATATTTTTTTTCCAATTTTTAGGCTTTTCTTATCACTTTTTTAAAAGGATTTATTTATTTGTGACAGAGTGTGAGCATGAACGGGGTAGGGGCAGAGGGAAAGGGAGAGAAATTCTCAAGCAGACTCCCCACTGAGACTCCCCACTAAGTGTGGAGCCAAGGCTAGGCTGTGCCCTGAGATCATGATCTGAGCCGAAATCAAGACTCAGACGCTTAACTGACCGAGACACCACATTATCACTTTCTTGATAGTGTTTTTTGCATAACTTTTTTATTATGATTAAGTTCAATTTGCTAATTTTTCTCTTGCTGCTTGTGCTTTTGGTGCCATAGAATTATACTTTGCTAAGAATTTCTGCATCTTTTATCTTGAGAGAGGAAAATAGTTTGGAAACAAAGTTGTGCTGGCATCATAAATAAGATAGCACGCCACCTTTACTATTGCCTAGGAAGTTTTATGGAAGATTGGGATTATTTTTTCCTTAGATGTTTAAAAGAATTCAATGGTGAACACCTCTGGGCCTTGGGTGTTCTCAGTGGGAAGTATTCAATAATGGATTCAATTTCTTTAAGAAGTATTGAATTATTCAGAATTTATATTTTCTTTTGTCAGCTTTGGCAAACTGCATTTTTAAAGCATTTTCCATTTCATCCAGATAGTCAGTTTATTGGTATAAAGTCACTCATAATATCCTCTTGTTAATGTTTTCATCTTTGTAGATTCTGTAGTAATGACCTTATTTGACTTGAAATACTATTAATTTGTATTTTCTCTTAATTTTGTAAATTAATTTGTTAATCTGTTCATATTAATCTTTTCCTAAGAACCATTTTCCTGATTTTTTTCTATGTATGTTTGTATTCTATTTTGTTGATTTCTGGTTTTATTTCTCATGTTTGATTTGTTCAAGCTTCTTGTGGTAGATGTTTAGGTGTTTAGATTTCAGGCTTTTTTCTTTTCTAATATATGAAAGTAAGGTTACTAATCTCCTAGGAACACTGTTTTAGCTGCATTCACTCACCCTCAAACTTTTAAAATAGCCATTTTATTGAGAGATAATTTGCATAGCATAAAATTTGCTTTCTAAAGTGTGCAATTTAGTAGTTTGATATTTTTATACAGATTTGTGCCACCGTCACCACCATCTAATTCCAGAATATTTTCATTACCCCACAGAGAAACTCCATATACTTTAGCAGTCACTCTTGTCCCCTTTGCCGGGTCCTGTCAATCACTAATCTGCTTTCTGTTTCTGTAGCTTTGTCTGCTCTGGACCTTTCATATACATGGAATTATGGGATATATGACCTGTTGTGTCTGTTTTTTTTCATTTCACGGAATTTTTTCAAGGGGCATCCACGTTGTAGCGTGCATAGTAAACATTCCTTTTTATTGCCAAATAATATTCCATGATAGTATGAATATATACCTGCATTAATTTTACCCATTGACCAGTTGATGGACAATTGGTTTGATTCCACTTTCTATTAGAATAATGCTGCTGTGAACACTTGAGTAATGATTTTTATGTAGGCATGTGTTTTTGTTTATCTCTGGCATTCACTTCCCATTAGAATGGCTAGGTCATATGGTAACTCTGCTTAATAGTTTCCAAAACTGCCAAGTGCCATCCCAGCAGCCACGCCATGAGGGTTCTAATTTCTCCACATCATCACCAACACTCACTATTGTTTGTCTATTCTCTTGGGTGAAAAATGGTATCTCATTGTGGTTTGGATTTACATTTCCCTGTTGACTAATGATATTGAACTTCTTTCAAATGCTTAGTGGTTCTTTTTATATTGTGATCAGAAAAATGTTTATTGAAACCTTTTGTCATTTTGTGACTGGGTAATCCATTGTTGTTCCTTTATTCCTACCTTCTAGCCTGCCTTTCTCCTCCTAGGGTAACTTTCCCTTTTTTTATGAGTTCATCATTTGGTAGTTTTCCCAGAGAGGTCTTCTAGAGGGTTTCCCATCTTAGTCATTATATATATAAAATTTTGTGTTAATGTTTTTCCTGTCCTATCTGTAATGGCAAGTTAACTTTGTAAATAATTTTATCTTGATAATGATGTTCGACCAGCTATCCAAGGGCTAGCAGCTGGTGATGTTTATCATTGTTATCTCCTTGTGCATTGTAACACTTTTTCATTTATTAGATAGTTTTCTTTTACTCTTTATACATAATTTCTGAAGTTTTATTTAAATATGTCTACATATGAATTTATTTTTATCTTCCTCAGTAGTCTGCATGTTAAAATTGAGAATTCTTGCTTATCTTTTGTTCTAGAAAGTCTTTGGTGTGTATCTTTTTGAAAATTCTTTCTCCAGCATCTGATATTCCAATCAGACATACGTTGGTACCTCTCTATCTAATATCCATCTCTCCTTAGCACTTTAAGATTATCACTCCTTTTTAATGCTGCACACTAGCCGAATTCTTTCATACTATTATCCAATATACAACTGTTTTTGACTATGTTCATTTAGAGTTTATCTTTCCCATTAATTGTTTACTTCGTTATTTATTTATTTAATTTATTTTATAATAAATCATATTTATAATATGATTTATTTATTTTATGATAACTTCACATATACAGATAACTTTTCTTTTTGCTTCATATGTGTTTTTACATTTTAAGAATGTTTTTATTTTGAAGATTTTATTTATTTATTTGACTGTATGCAACAAACAGGGGGAGCAGCAGGCAGAGGCAGGGGGTGAAGGAGAAGCAGGCTCCCCACTGAGCGGGGAGTCCTATGTGGAACTCTATCCCAGGACCCTGGAATCATGACCGGAGCTGAAGGCAGACACTTAACTGACTGAGCCACCCAGATGCCCCTATTTTGAAGATCTTATTACTTACTTTATTTTTATTTTTATTTTTTTAAAGATTTTTCTTTATTTGACAGAGAGAAACAGCCAGAGAGGGAGGGAACACAAGCAGGGGGACTGAGAGAGGGAGAAGCAGGCTTCCCGCTGAGCAGGGAGCCCGATGGGAGCTCGATCCCAGGTCTCCAGGATCATGACCTGAGCCGAAGGCAGTCACTTAACCAACTGAGCCACCCAGGTGCCCCTACTTTATTTTATTTTTAAAAGATTTTATATTTCTATTTATTGACAGAGAGAAACACAGCTAGAGAGGGAACACAAGCAGGGAGAGTAGGAGAGGGAGAAGCAGGCTTCCTGAGAAGCAGGGAGTTCAATGAGGGGCTTGATCTTGGGACTCCAGAATCGTGACCTGAGCCTAAGGCAGACGCTTAACGACTAAGCCATCCAGGCACCCCTTATTACTTATTTTAAAGTATTTTTCAGAGTACTCTATAATATTAATTTATCTGCATTGAATTTTCTAAGTCATTGACTTACTGCTTGCTTATCTTAATATTCGTTTCCTTCACATGTTTTAGATCCACACCTCCTCCCCTGTCCAAGCTTGAGAATTTTGTTTTGGTGGTTTTCTCTGACTGAAATGATTTTTTTTTTTAATCTGGGTTTTTCTAGGACCTCTAAAAGTTTTTAGTCCAGGACTAGGTTTTATATTACTTGCTAAGGCTTCTCTCCCAGAGCAATGTCAGGGAAATTCTGAATACTTCTAGGTACTGGCAATGAGGTTGTATCTAATCTGTTTTATGCTATAGGCAGGAAGCTTCTCACTACCTATTATGCGGGCAGCAATCAACTGCAGGATTTTCTCCTCTCCTTTATCCTTCCTGTCCTTAGTTTTAAGCAGTGAGCATATTGCCCTCAGATAACCTCTGCCCGCCCATCCTGGGCTTTGGCAACCCCCAAGTTTATGAACCTTACATGCTGTGCACTTTCATTGTTTTCTGCTTTACACTGTTTGTCTTATATTAGAGGCCATCTTACAAGTTTTTATGTTTTTCATTTATTTACATTTAATTTTATATGTGTTTAAATCAAACCGTGGGCCTTAAAATGTAAGCTTATGACATCACCTTTACTGGCTGTTGAAGCATAGGAATTTCTCCAAGTGGGGGATTCTTTTCCCTGGGGTCCAGCTTCACTTGACAATCCATGGATGCCATATATTGGCTTCTGAAATTTTAGCACCTTCTTGGCATGGTGTCCTATGAAATATCTGCTACTACTAGCGACCCCTGACTTCTGTCCCTTTCCTGTTAACCTTCCACCCCTTCTATACTGTCCCTTCTTGTTAGCCTCAAAGGCACTTCTCATATCTTTTGGTTCTTTCATTATAGTCCCTAATGCTCATTAAAGAAGCCATTCTTAGCACCAAAAGAAGTGTGCTCCTGGAGGACAGATTAACATTCACGCCCTCCCAGCAGGTGAAAGGCAATAATTACATCGCATATATCTAATTCACAGAAGAAAATGAAGAACAAAGCAGTTGAGTGTTGTGCCTATTACATAGCCACACTTTTCTAAGAACTTTCTTTCTTCTGCTGGCATACTTTTCTCTTCATGTGCCTGACTTCTCAGTGAATCTCAGCTCAGATGTCATGTCCTCAGGGAAGGGGCTAATTCAATTCTACTTTTCAATGCTGGGAAATCGTCTTGATCCCTAGTATATTTTTGCACTGTCCCTTCCCACTAGATTGGAAACTCCATGACAGTGAAGGCATGTCTGCCTTGTTGTTTCTTATAATTCCAAGTATCTAAGAACATGTCCAGCACTCAGCATGTGTTCATTAAATATTTGGCCAATGAACAAATGAACTAGGCTTGTCCGTGATTCAGAACTGGTAACTTTGATGATAGCTCACAGAGAGCACTGTGTGAAATCATCAGATGTGAAGGTTAGTGGAGATTATTTATCTGACACATTTATTTTATAGAGGAAGGACCTGGCTTACCATGTGACATGGTCACCCAACTAGTGGCCAGATAAGAAATGAAGTTGACTTTCTTTTATCCATGCTTCATCCACAGATTTTGAAAGTAGGGTTGGAGCCCTTGCTGTATGGCTGGTGCTCGGCAAATATGGATTCAGATTCTGATCAGATTCTAGATCTGTCTTTCTTGCTTATAAAAATGTATGTAAAAAATGTATGTAAATTCACTAAGTCTTTCTGGGACACAGTTTCCTTATAAGCAAGATGATATATGTGTCTTGTTTTAGAGGGTGACTGTACAAATTAATTGGGATCATTTTAAAGAAATATTTGGCAATCCATGTGAAGATCCTGGTTGGAAGTCACATAAAAAAAAAGAAGCATAAAAGAAAGTCACTGCCCTTGTGCTAACACTACTTATTAGGAAGACAAAGAAAGATTGATGTCTAAGAGCTGGGGCAAGAGACACTGACCTAAAGAAAGAGTTAGGAGTCTAAGAAAAGTATGAAGATAGGCTGGTGATATAAACTTACCATCATCACAGAAAGAGTTGGAGAGTGGGGCTCTTCCTGTTTCTCTGTGAAAATATTTTTGTAACTCTCAGAATCATGATACAGCTGTCAGAGGAATGAAATCAGTAATACAAAATTTAAAACTTATGTCAGAGATGTGTCTGAGATGCTGTAAAATGAAAGAAAAAAAAACACAACAAAGCAAACCTAAGGAGTTCTGAGTGCTTTGGTTTAAGTTATCTAATATTCATTGGTAGCAGTTCATGTTTCCCTGAGCCATGTGGATGTCCTGGGGCTGTCTGGGTACCTGAGTCAGATGGGGGTCTGGAAGGAAATAGGATGGGTCAGTAGATTCTGAGTAGGCCAACCAGCATGGTCTTCTGTAGCATGGGTTCGTGACTAGGTGGTGTCAAAATGGAGAAATGACTGCTGGAAAATGTTGACTTGACCCCTCAGAAGTCAATGGCGACCATTTTACAGAGCAGCATCATAATAAAGGAGGGGGCAAAATTTAGACTGGAGGATATTTGTAAGTGTGCCAACTAAAGAAATGACTATAGACTGTTTTCTTTCTTTCTTTTTTTAAAAGATTTTATTTATTTATTTGACGGAGAGATTGATCATAAATAAGTAGGCAGAGAGGCCAGACGAAACAGGTTTCTGCTGAGCAGAGAGCCCGACACGGGCCTGGATCCCAGGACCCTGAGCCAAAAGCACAGGCTTTAACCCACTGAGCCACCCAGGCACCCTAGATTATTTTCAATAATATGAGTGGTGAATTGTTTTGAGGTGGGCAGAGTTGAGAGAACACTTTTGGGTCTGTATGTGTTACAGGGAAGATTTGACTATGTTGGTAGGCAAAATATAGTAAGATCTAGGGGGGAAAAAGGCTCAAGAATAAAAAAAAAATTCTTTAAGGAGGGGAATTCTAAGGAAGACTAAGCAAAAAATTGAGTGGGGGGTTGAAGGTATCAGGAACCCAGTTTGTTGAGATCAGAATTTACTGGTATTCTTTATGGGAACCTGGTTCGAGATGCTGGTCTAGTTTATATGCAGGCCCAGTTGACACCAAAACTGATGTTCTTCCTCAATGTCTGCACCCATTACTTTCTCATTAAGAAACATAATTTGGCTGGAGAATTCCCATTTGGCCAGAGGGGGAAAGATGAGGAAGATAAATTAGTTGGACTGGATAACAGTGTATCTCAGAGATTTAGCTTTTAAAGAATAGAGACAGATCTTTGTGGTCATTGTCCATAGTACCAGAGAAGGGGTTTATTATTGGGCTCTGAAAACCTTGGAGGATTATCTTATGGAGTCATTTATAGAAAGGAGAAGGATTAGTAGTCAGATGTTGGAGAAGAAATCATGAATTGCAGTATCATGTAAGCTAAGAGAGGTGCCTAGAAATCATGGGAAGGATGGTTTGTAGCTATATCAAATCTGTATGAAACTATTTGAAATGAGAGAATATAAGATCTAACTTGCCAGAACAAACAAATCTGGACTGTGGAGTTGAAGCAGGAAGGAATTGTTGGAGTTTGAGTGGCGAGAGTGAATCATGGCAACAATGATCAGAAATAATCTTCGAGAATAGACCGCATCAATTACTACTGTCAGACATTAAGGTAACTATACAACTCAAGTTGTGGTAAAAGTTTTCTTTGGTGTCTTTTTATGTCTCTTAAAAGGGGGAAGGGTTGGGCCCTTCTTCACCTGGTCTTTGCTTGAAATCTAGTAAGAGAGCCACATTTTCATAACCTTGGTGTCCAAATACGGCTTAGATGTTTGGCCTGTTCTTTGATGTCAAATCTGTAGTAGAGCTTTGTAACCATCACAGGGACCTGAAGGACATTTTCAAAGATATTGTTCTTTAGTGCAATGGAAGGAGAGGCCACCTTAAATCCCTACATATTCTCTGTGTTCAGAGGTCTTTTCAAATTTGACCCATTGGCAGACTTGAATAAATGGACTGAAAATTGAAAATTAAATTTTTTGGGCTAAACTTAAAAATGATTTTTCTTCATCCATTTTGTAAAATTAATGGTTGTAAAGTGACTAAACTTAAGAAAGTTTCAGAAAACAGACATGAACAGCCATATTCCTATTATCCAAACACAGGAACTTAAAATTATCAGTGGTTTCTTGTCCTCCTTGAAAATACATGTATAAATATTTTCTTATAGCAACAATTAGTTTTCTTGTAATACTAGGTCTTTTTAACTTGTTTGAAACATGTTACATTGTTCTATGGTTTCCAAAATTACTTTATATAATATTCCATTACTTAGATGTGCCATGATTTATTTACCTGTTGCCTCTGTTGTTGAGGAAAAGGCAAAATTCAGATTTTTTTCTTTATAAATAACACACAACAGCAAATAATTTTAGACCTATAAATTTTCCTTCTTGTAGACTATTTGTGGGATCAAAGTATGTGTTGTTAATTCTGTTTTGTGGAAAAAGAGCAAATACTAGTCTTTTTAAAAAAAGTTTATTATACAAATATTATAAACACAAGAATGATAATAAGAAAAATATACCTATAATACCACCATCCAATCAGCTTGCTTCATTTTTCAGTGTTTCTAGAAGTCTTTGATTTATGTTTATACATCATTTTTATATACTTAACATTAGGTTTTGCCATACTGAAACAAAATCCTTACAACTCATTTTAAAGGCAGCATGATATATCACCAAAGTTGAAATAACCATGATCGAAGTAGCCTTCCCTTTCACCTGGTTAGGTAATGTTGCTAATTTTTCCTGTCTTAAGTTTAATCTGCAATGCTTATCATTGTTGCCAACATTTTTTTTCTATTTAAATACTGTAGCTTGGGTAAATCTTGAAAATGGGATTACTGGGCTAAAGGTTAAGAACATTTTTATACTCTCCTTCTTCTTGAAAGTATACACCAATGTCTGCTGTACCAGGGCATGTATGTGAATTTGCCTGTCCCCCCCTTTCCATAGCACATGTAGGCAACTTCATAAAGTGGAAAGTATTTTAATTGAAGTTAAAACTCAGCATTGATGTTTGCTAGTAGAATTGCTGTAGGCAATTTTCTTAATTTCTTGGAATATTATTTCTGTAAAATGGAGATAATATTTACCTTATAGGGTTAAACATAGAGTATAAAACACAGCCTTATTCCAGGGCCCTCAAAATGGTCATTATTTATTTAACCCATCTGGTAGGTTAAAAAAAAAATTCTCATCGATTGAATTCCATTTTCTTGGCAAGGGTATGAGCATGTTTAACCACATTAATTTGATAGATTTAACCACACTTTATTTAGTAGGATCTAAGTTGGACTTTTTAACATTTCTGAAATCAGATTATATTTTACAGACAAGGTAAATATTTAACATAGGAGGCATTCTTTTGTTCTCCTTGAAAAGTGGTTATAAATTCTCCGTCACATCTTCTAGTGTTTTAAAAGGAAGAAAGGGTATATTTTTTGCTTGTGTGAATAACATGCTTATTATCTCTTTTGTTCATTTATTTAGTGATGTCTTGATGATTTTCTTATTAATTTGAACTTCTAAAAGCATAAAATTTTTAGCCATTTCTCTTATTTCCTGCTGTTATTTTTTTTTATTGTTACTAAAACTTTTTTTTCCAGTGTTCCAAGATACAGATGTTATTTTTTTTCTAAAAAAAGTTCTCTTTGGGGTGCCTGGGTGGCTCAGTCATTAAGCATCTGCCTTCAGCTCAGGTCATGATCCAGGAGTCGCAGGATTAAGCCCTGCATCGGGCTCCCTGCTTGGTGGGAAGCCTACTTCTCCCTCTCTCACTCTCTCAGCTTGTGTTCCCTCCTTAGCTGTGTTTCTCTCTGTCAAATAAGTAAATAAAATCTTAAAAAAAAAAAAGCTCTTGTGCTTGGGGGTGGGGCAGGGCAGCAAGAACTGCAGAAGTGCATATGGTTCCGTTCTCTAGTCTGACCTCCTCTTTGCAATTTCTTTTGTCATTCTTCCTCAGATCAAGGGTAGGTTGTTACTCAATTTTCTGTTATTTTTTTCTTATCTTTTTCACAGCTCCTCATACTGTGTTGTAATTGGCCTTTTTAGTTCTCCATCCACTCCACTAGACTGAGATATTCAAGGGCAAGGAGAGTGTGTGACTTATTTAGAAGAGAATAACGTTTAATAGATGCAAGATGAGCAAATACATTTAACTGTGGTCCACTGGAGGTAATTTAGGGTGGAACTCTAAAGATCCCTTTCCCTAGCCTCACACAAAAATTTGCTGACCAGTTTTCCTAACAACAGTCAAACAAGAGATGCGTTTTGCATTGGTTTATAATAGTATTCCAGCTATGTGCTTCCCTAACATCAAGAACACCCCATCATTGCTTATTTCATATCTGTAGCTGTTCGTTTCATTGTCAAGATTGCCCTTTGTCGGGTGAATGAGCAGGTAAAGAAACAAGGGTGTTTTCTTAGCAGGGAAATAATACTAAATGTAATTGATCTGTGTTTCTGGTTTTGAAACATCATTAGCTTCATTATTATTTTGTGCTTTGAAATAGTCCTTCATTTTAGTGCCTTTTTGTAGAAAATATTCCTTAACTTTTCTCCCTTATTTTATTTTGCCCAATAAATTTAGATTTATTTAGATTATTTAGATTTATTATTTAAATTTATTTATTTAGATTTATTTTGTTCACTTCCCAGAAAATTTTTGTTGGAATTTTGATAGCATTTTGTTAAATGTATAAATTAACTCAAAGGACAGTAGAATCTTTACCAATATTAGTTTGTTCAGCTGAGTTGATCTCTTCATTTTATATTTATCTGTATCAAAGTTGTTTATATTTTTTGTGTAGGTTACAGCAGATCTCATGGTATTTTTCCTTTGTGCATAAATTTTTGAATATATGTTTGCATGAATGTTATAAAAATATATGAAATAATTTGCTAATATCAGAAAAGTTATATCTTGGAGAGAATTTCCGACACAAAACTATTTTACCTATACTTAAGAAACCAGCACTAATTTCTTTTACTTTGTTAATTTTGGTTATTTTTTTAAAATCATACATTTCATGGAGTTTTTCTATTGTGTTATCATAAGGAAAAAACATTGCTATAAAATATGCTAGAATATATTTAAAATTTTTTTTGTGTGTTTTAAAATTATTTTTATGGTTTCAATTTTTCTGAGCACTTTTGTCTGTCTTAGTTTTTTCAAATTTTTTTTAAGAGGCAAGATTTAGAATTATTTATGTCATCTTATATTTATTGTTGATTTTCATTCTTCTGTTGATTCTTCGCTCACAGTAAGTTGAATGCTTCATTTATTCATTTCTTGATTGATATGTTTAAATGCCTTTATCATGTCAGAAGTCTGCTTTGGCCAAATTTCACAATTTCTAGTGTTTTTAATTATTAATCCTTAAATAGGCTGGTTTCCTTTCTTAAATCACCGATTAGATTTTCAATTTGGAAATTCCTGCGAATTTCTGGTAGTATAAAATATATCCTCTATTTCTGCATTTAGAGCATATAACCTGAAAAGAAAAATTGCTTCATTTTTTCATTTTGAGATTATATTTATTTCTTTTATATGATTGTGGGCTGTCAGAGAGCAGTTGTTTTCTTTGATGTCATGTGTAAGGGAGTGTGTACACATGCATTTGTTTTATACTTTGCCAAGATAAAAAGTGGTACAAAATTCCCACTACAATTATATTTTTAAATTTTCTTCTTATTCTTATATTTCAAAGTTGTGGATTTTTGGCATTTATTACTTGTCTGCTCAGTATAATGGTTTAATCATGTCTATCAGTGAGACTAATTTCATCATCATCCATTGTTCATCTGAATCTCTCCTAATTCTTTTTACCATAAAGTCTATTTAAAAAAATTTTTCCTTTTATTTGAGTTGTATGGTTTAATTTTTGCCCAATGTGTTTTTAAATGCAACTCTGGACTTGGTATAGTAGTATATTAAAACAGATGATTTAGTGCTACAGCTTCTACTTTTGATTTAGTATCTGTTTCCTAAATTTTGCCACTTCAAAATTGTTACTTCTTGTTAAAATATAATTTAGAAAATTCTATTGTCACACTTTAGATACCCACTTTAAATTCTAGTAAGAGCTATCTTGAAATATCTCATAAGTATTCTATAATCATGTTTCATTACTTGTGGTAGGAAGTTCCAAAGGCTGATCTGTCCATCAGTAGGTCATGAGAGTCTTCCTTGGGGGCTGTAAATTAATCATCAACTTTAAGTGTTTGGTGTTATTGAGGGTAATTAAAATTTGGCATTCACCAACTAAAATTAACCTGTCATTGGACTTAGGGAAGCTAATTCAAAGCTGTTGTCCACAACGTGTTCATGTCTCTGCGCTCTGATCCCTGTTCCCTACCTTTGGGCTTATTTTCTCTGACAAAGCAAAGCTGGGTTATTAAGTGAGTTACAGAACCTCACATCTTTTTTAAAGGAGTCAAGATCAGAGGAAATGTAAAAGTTGCTGATTTATACCCATTTGCCACTTCAAAAATATTTCCTTCAAAAAGTAAAGGAATAGGGTTCTTTTTAGCTTCCTGGTATTTCTTCTGCTTTCTAATTTTGAATCAGCATTGATGTCAGTTACTTAGACTCATCAGTAACAGCCTTTCTCTCTCCTTAGTGTTTCTTTATTATTTTAGGGACACTTCAACATTTGTCTATCAATGCATCAGGTCTCTTGAATGATGATTTCTCTGATTTCATTCCTTTGATTTAGATTTTTTTTCTGCTATAGTTCCCCCTATCCCCCCAACACACATACTCCCCAGATAAATTGCATCCTGCCTGGGAATGAAATTTTTATTATAGTCTTTTACCTTGAGAATTCTATAATGCTGCTTTAGTGTCATTTGTAATCAGGAGCTAAATTTCATGAGCTGTAGCCTACAATGAAAATACAGTTGGGAATGAAAACTCATTCTATCATGTATTGGATATGTAAAATTTATCTTATATTTTCTAGATGAGGAAATGGCATCTCTACCTTATAACATAGGATCAATTTAGATATGTCATTACTTTTCTACAAACTTTAAAAATGTTGAGGGTCCCAGGTTGATAGGTAAATAGATAAATCATAGTAAAATGTAGAATTATGGAAGAAATCAGAACAAATTAATAGGGGAATTGAGGAAGAATGATGAAGTTCATTGAGACAAGAGGATAAGGGACTAGGATGATATCCTGGGGTGGAGTGGTACTAAAAGGAAGGGCATTCTAGGTGGATGGAATAGTATGCACAAAATCTCAGCATTGTGGAAGGCCAGGAGATGTGAAATGACCAACATGGATGATTGACTGTGATGGATAGATTAGAGTGGTTCTTCCAAGATATATTCTATCACAGATTTTTTGCACTCATGGCCCCATGTAGGGTGGCAGTGCTAGGGTATTCTTTCGATGAGGATGGAAGCTGATAAGGCCAAGAATGGGCCCCTGGCTCAAAGGTGGTTCATCCACAGGCTCACCAGGAATGCTAAGGTCGCCTGATTACAAAGGTTTTACCTAAAATTGACTGGTCAGATAGGCTTCTTCACTGATTCAGAGAGGGGTGTGGTGAAATATAGCAAAATGAACCTGTGCAGGTCATTAGGAGAGCAGTAGAGGCAGGCTGTTGTCCTAACCTCCAAATCCTGGGACTCTTCCCAATTCCAGGCCATGCATTAACTTACACTAAGCTCTCTTTTGTGAGGCAGCCTGTGTGCCTCTCTTCCAGAGAGCCAGAAGTGGCTTAGTGAACATGTCAGGCCACTGATGAAAGAAATGCATAAGAGAAGTTAATCTGAAAACATACTTCTGAGGTAGTGTCCATCGGAGTGACTGACTTACCAACTGTGAAAGAGGAATTCCCTAAAGAAGTGGACAAGGGTGCTTTCCTTCTTACCAATCATTATTTTTATTAATATATTTTACAAGACTGCAGTTGAAATAATATTAAATACAAATTTTTTATACAGAAAGTGTAATAAAGTTAAAATAGTTCCTTGTAGTTCATAGCATTATTGCAATGCTTACAAAATTTTTGCATAGAGTGTGCAAGGATTGATGTTACTTAAGACAAAACAAAACTAAAAAGCTCTTCCTCTTACATCACACCCAAACCCAGAGAAAAACAAAACCCCAAAATAGCCCAAAGGCTGAAATCAATTGTTTTATGGGAATGGGGTTCCTTTTTCAAAATCTTCAAGCAGATGAGCCTTCTATGACCTCATCTTTTCTGTTAAAAGCACCAGAATCTGACTTCTCCAGGAGTGCATTTATAGCCAGCACAATGATGGATGCCTCTACCTTTGCCTTTAAAACATGCCCTCCTTGAAAGATGTGTTTCTTCTTCTTTGTGTCCTCAAAAAGAGAGTGAGTTGATTGCGGATGTGGCTAATACATAAAAACTCCATCCCCCTACTCACCAAAACACTGGGTACAGGTTAGGTTAATTTTGTGTCTACCCCAACTTCAGATGGGCCAACTCTTCCCTTTGCTTACATCTTCCCTTCTTACCAGAGAACCTGATTTCCTGGCTCAGGTGATGTTCATTCCATGAGGCTCATTAAGGGTACTTGATTCTGATTTGCCACTGGGACACACACGCCGGTAAAATAAAATTTCTGAATGACTTACCCTAAAATAGGGTTTTGACATTTTTGAGCTCGTGCCTTTACTCAGGTTTTATGGGGTGGTTGAGGCAGAAGAGAATTATAGGACCAGGGCTGGCACTGGGGCTGTTGTCTGTTGGGAAGAGTGGAAAGCTCTGTCTCCAACCACCCAGTTGATCACATATGTGCTGCTGAGCAAGCAAGAAAAGCAGGATGAATCCTCGTCTCTTTGCTGCTGCGTTCTCTCAGCTCTGGGCGAGGGCAGAATGACACTAGGACCTTAACACGGGCATGCACCCTAGTTTATAACCTGTTCAGATTGTCCCTGGCTGAGTTAATTCTTCAAAATTATTTTAGGTCTTTTAACTCTTACATATCAAACCCTAGTCCCTTTGCTCAGAAGATGAAAGTGCTCCAAAGCCATCAAGTTGTAAGGAATTTCAGATGTACTCATCTCCGTTAGTAGCTGGAATGCTACAAACCTCATTGCTGAATCTAGGACACCAGTTAAAATGCATATGTTCAAGGTTAAAGGGAGCTACAGTTTAGACAAGAACTGGCAAATGGGTCCCATTTTCTACTTTGATCAATTGGTAGTGATGGCCTGAGTGCTTTGGCAAGAAGAATTTCTGCTTATGGAGAGGGGTATGGCCCATTATTGATGACTGACAAGGTATGGGGTATGGTTCTCAAGCCATTAGTAAAGCCAAAGTGGCCAGTTTGGGTATTGAATGCATAATGCTGAGATCTTGCTAGTCCTATCTTCTTAAAGGGAAATAAGGACAACAGAGCCTGAACTCCCTTCTACTTGATTCTTCCCATAAGTTTAGCTAACAAGTAAAGGTCAGAAATTATGATAACCAAGACCTCACCTAAAATAAGATTATTTGTCTTTTTGGGTGCCTGGGTGGCTCAGTGGGTTAAGCCTCTGCCTTCAGCTCAGATCATGATCTCAGGGTCCTTGGATTGAGGCCCATGTCGGGCTCTCTGCTCAGCAGGGAACCTGCTTCCTCCTCTCTCTCTGCCTATTTGTGATCTCTCTCTCTGTCAAATAAAAAATTAAATGAAAAAAAAAAGATTGTCTTTTCAAATCACTGAGTATTACAATTTTCTCTTAAATGTAAGGCTGACAACCCAGGTATCTTTCAATTTGTAAGGACAAGAGGTCTGACTTAACAAGAATCACACACAGAACGTTTTTCTTTTCTTTTCTTTTCTTTTTTTTGTTCCAGATTCTATTGTTCAGACAGATCACTTACATTTTCACTGCAGGTATCTCTACTTTAGTACTGGGTGCTGTCATGGATGAGAGACTATAGAGAGTAGGGAGATAAAAGTTTTATAGCCTCATCCACCCAAGAAGGTCTAATTTCAAAGCTGGTAGGAGACACTTCTCAACAGCTTGAAAAATAGGTTGACATATCGGTGACTTCATATCATAGTGGGTTGGAGTTAGACCCATATTCTACTCTGCCATTGTCTAGCTAGTGGCTTTGGACAAGTTACCTAATCTCTTTAAACCTGTTTCCACATCCATAAATTGGAACCATAGTGGAATTTAACTCAAAGGATTGTGTTGAGGGGAAATAGTGAATGCATATAAAACTCTTAGCACAATGCCTAGCATATAGGGCTCGACAAACCTCAGTTAATACAAATTATTATTAAAGAATAGAACAACATTTGGCATATCTTAAAGTAGGCTTCAGGTCCAAGAAAACTGCTTTGATTTTATGTAAAGTTTTGTGGGTGTGATTCTTGGGGAGAAGGTTGAAAACTCTGTCCAGGTTCTCAAAAGAATCTGGACATTTAGAATCTCCTGAATTGGACAAATATGGGGATTAATATATCAACATCTTATTTGTCAAAAAATACCATCCTCCTCCCTTAGGACACTCCTTTGCTATACTGTTCCTATGTAACCTAACTGATCAGCTGGGAATTTCTTACTTCATGAAGTCTGAACTAACTCTGATTTTACCAACATAAACCAAATGTAGGAGGAGACTGAACACATTGGCAACAGGGGGGCTACTAGCCTAGTCCGTGAAGAGTAAATTCTAAGTAAAGCAGATGTTTCCTTCTTCCTGCTTGCTGTATTTATCTGACCTCAGCCAGCATTCAGCGATGAGACCAAACCCCCTCATTTGCTACATGCCTAACAGGGAATCTGGGGCTACTCGGACTTCCTAGTCTATAGACAGGTGGATTGGACTCTCAGTATACTTCTTGCCTACAGCAAGTTCTCCTCTGTTCTATTTCAAATGTCAAACTGCTGGACGTGGAACTGCTATTAGCACTTGCTGGACGGTGATGGAGAAGCAGTTAGCATTGCTATTGGACTACTGAGACTGTTTAGTGATGGATTTGATGCCGTCAACACTGCTGGGACGTCACACCACTGATTGCACCAAAGGGCCCCACATTCTGGAATTGCTCTCTTTCTCAGAGGAAGATGCAAATTTCCTACTCTGTCAGTACTTAACAGGAAGTGGGTGTGTGTGTGTAGGTAAAACCAAAGCCAATAGTGTATGTGAGCATGGGTCACCCTAAACTGGAGATTTTTTTCTTCATACTCATGCTCTAACAATACTCAAAACAAGGACTTCCTGCAAATACTGATTTTTCCTTTGCCATTCAGACCTGCCTTGAGAAATTTCAAGGACTCCGTTATGAAGAAAGCTTTTAAGAATCATAGAAATCCCACTGATTTGAAAGTGCTAATGTGTGTGGTGTGGTGTGCTGGGTGAAGCAGCAGGCTTCAGACTGCTTTCTTTCCTATCAGTGGGTTTAGCTTTGTGAATGAGAAATTCAGAAGCAACTGTATAATTTTAAATTCAGATTGCCACAGAGAAAGAGATGCATCTGACATCCCAATGCAGTAGTTTTGACTATCATGGCGGAAATACGTTGGAAGTGGGGGAACCTTGCCTGTAGGAGAAAGTGATGAAAGACCAAAAGAGATATTTTTATCTTTGAGATAAAAGGTCTGTTTTCTAAGGTTGTTTCTTTTATTATAACTTCCTCCCACCTGCTATGGGGCCACCATGCAAATGTATCAATCCAGGAACTGCTTTATTATCCTTTTCCTGCATAAGATTTCCTGGTGCAGGGGAAAGAGAGCAAGCCTTTTCATTTTGTTTACAACTTGCTTAAATGAGATTCTCACCTTTCACAGAGCCTTAAAAAAATAAGGATCAGGTGCTTATAGGGATCTGTTCACCTCCTTGGGCCAAACATCACACTACCTTTTGCCTAAAATCAACAAAAGCAAGATATTCTCATGTAGCTGCTTCTGCGGAGGGTGGTATTGCCAATTTAAGCCTCTTTTGGTTGAATTCAGATAAAATGCAGAAGGGTTCTTTAAGTGATGTTGATTAGGGTCTGATAAGTAGTGGTGGTTGTTTTCATTAAAAAAAAAAAGCCTTTCTTTCCTGACATGAACACTCATGCATACAAAGACTCATTCATTACTGATATTGTTTTAATAATATTGATTATAAGTATGGATTTAGCATTAGGGATGTTGACTGAAGGGACAATTCTCTGGTAGGAACTTGCCTTATGACAGAGGCAGAGATGTTTGAATTCAAAAGAGAGATGCTAGAATTAAAAATATGCTTTTTTTGTTTATTTGGGTTTTTTATACTCCTGCTACACCAAAGAACAAAGGCCCAAATCCTTGGAAACAAAATCAAACTGGCATTGATCTGGTTTCCCCACTAAACACCTTCATGAAAGATGTTTACTATATTCTTTCTTCCTACATATTCTAAGGTGGTGCTTCCAGTATTTCTCTCCCTTTCCAGTCTTATTGGTTGGTCCCACCAACCCTGCAGGCAAGGTGGAGACATAGGAATAGCGAGTGCACTGGAGGTATAAATAACTGAGTTGACAGATGTCCACAAGACATGTTAGGTCAAAGACACTCTCTGGAGGACCACGGAATGAGCATCTTTCCGAAATACATGATGTTGAGGTGGAAAACCTGTGACACTGCATAAACAGTCCTTTCAGGAGAAAGATACTAAATTTAAACCATGGGGCCTCTGCTTCTCTTCTGACCCTCCAAGGTAGTGACCCGAAGAGCCACTCTCTATTCAGGGTCCTAAGGAAAAAATTCTTGGAAGAGCACAGGGTTTTGCACTAAGTCTTCCCCTGATTATTCCATCCTCCCTTTTCCCAAGAATCCTGGGAACCTACATTTCTCACATGGGTCACTTTAACTCATAAGGCTAACCTTTTTTTTTTTTTTTTTTTTTTATAGGCAAGAATTTATATTCCTAAGCGCACACAGAAATGTAGAGTGACTCCATGCTACTGTGGAGTTTGCTTTCTTTCCAGCTGTGTCCAACACATAGCAAAATGACCTCTATGTTGGGGTCAGCAAACTTTTCTAGAAAGATCCAAATGGCATCTTGTGCTTTGCAGGCCATGAGGTCTCTGGCACAGTTACCCGATCGTGTTGTTATAGAATGAAATCAGCCACAGACAACACGGAAATGAGTGGATGTGTCTGTGTTTCAATAAAACTTCATTTACAAAGACTGGTGATGAGCCAGGTTTGGTCTAGCGGCCACAGTTTGCTGACCCCTGCTCTAGAGTTAAACTTAAGCAATCTTTGGTCTATGGTTGTTGGATATACAATGAAAATTATCCAAAGGAACCTGACCTAAAGGAAGTTAAAGCCAATTCAAGTTTATAAGCTAGATCCCTCGGGTAGAGGAACAACTAGAAAGTCTCCTACCAAGTTTCCACCTACAGAGATGCCACCATAAGGGCTTTTGAAAACCTTTGTCTTACGTTAGTAGTTTAAGACTGAACTTTTATGACTTACTGAATAGACAGCATCAAACTGAAGGCTAAACATATTTAGAGATCACTTTTTAATTTTTAAAAATCTTCTGAAGACTATTAGCATACGAGAACTTCTAGAATATTGATTCACTTGAACTCTTTGTTATGCCACCTGCTGTTTAATATACTGGAGTGTGATTGTCTAGAAGATATTATATATAAAGATTAGAAAGAATCTCACTTTTTAAAATAAAAGTTTATCGGATTTTAATGTAAAACATACATTTTTTTTTCCCAGAATTAAAACTTGCTCTCATGACCATGGACAAGTATTCTAGTTGGGGGAAGCTGGGAGAACAAAATGTACCTTGCGGAACTTTGAATGCATTTTACTGACTTCTGTAGTCTGAACTGAAATATATAATTTAGTCTATGCCAAGTTTCCTGCCTAGTGCCTGGTATATTGTAGTTACTTGGTACAAATGAAAATCAGGACTTTTTTTTTATCATGTCTGTTCCCCATAGGTGCTTGATTTCTACTCTTGGTTTGCCAGTATTATTATTTTTTTCCTGTGCATGATCTGAATCTCTTTAGGATTAAATTCTGCAAGTGCGATCACATCACCATTTTTTATTGGCATAAAATCCCCAAGGTGCTGATCTCAGACTTTCATATGAGGATTAGAACAAAATCAGGAAAGAGGTTCAGGGAACCTTTTGTTTTCTTGTCATCCATAGCTGTACTTGGGATGGCAAAATGCAAAGATGGTCTATCTTCTTAAAAACACTTGTGTTAAGATATTTAGCCACTACTGTTTGTCTGAATAACATGGGGCAGATATTCCTTATAGCCAAGAAGGGGCCTCTCCTGTTTGGCAAAACCCTGTATGTAGAACATGCAGTCGCTGGACCCACGACGCTACAGGCTAGAAACAATACCAATCGAGAGCAATTTGATACCTTCTTAAGGTTTTCCTTTTTAGCCTCTACTGCTACCAAGTAGTCTTGCCCTTGAACAACTCAATTCTTCTACATGGGATACTGAGGAGGAGTGAGTGGAGCGAGTATGGGGTCTGGAAGCCAGCAGCACCACTGTTCAGGCTAGGAAACCAACCCCATCCCCCGCCCCCACCAACTCCTGAGTGACTAAGCAACACACAGCTTGCATTTGTATCCTTCGTCCGCAAACCTCAGCCTGATGCTTGAGTGTCCTCTAAATATATCAAATCTCTTATTCATTTTCTATGACAAATCTTCCTCCACTTGTGAAATAAGAAAAATTAAAACCTTGTTGAAGAAAACACAAATGCCATTCGGGCCTACAAATACGACCTCATTTAGGGTTGCGGAGCCGCTGCTTGGCAAATGGCGTCCGGGACTGTCCAAGCCACTTGCGACTCCACTTAGGCTCCCGAGAGGCCATTTCTGTCAGCCGCTGGGTTTGTCTCCAGCTTTTAAGAGGCCCACTCATGACTGAACCATTCCTCTCCAATCACCCAAAATAAACTACAGTTTTAACAACAAGATAAACAGGATGTGCTTCTCCTTGCTGAGTGCATTGACTTAAGGCATAGGCACATTTCCCCCTCTTTGAACAGAGATGGTGTAATCCCCTGTCCCAGCACAAGAGCTGGCCAGGGTGACCCTGGAGCAAGATGATGAAGGTGGAGGGATGAGAGGTAGCTGATGGCGGGAACCAGGGAACTGCTTCTACATATCACGTTGTGCTGCTGCTGGGCTGTGGGAACACAGCGAGTCTGACAGAGACATGTGACTCCGTTTATGTTAATTTCCGGTGACCATTTCTAGGGGCATGCATTTCAGATCTGTGATTCTTGGGTCACTATTCTTGGAGAAAACATAATGGTGGCTTTAGGAATATGAATAGCCCAACAAACATATGTAAGAAGATGGAAGCCAGAGTTTGCTCATGCCTTTAGAAATAAAAGGCAAGTCTCTAAATTACCTACCAATCCCAAGATACCTAGAAAAATTAATTAGGCATTCTATGCTTCTCTTAGTTAGGTTTCTATCCCTCAATGACTTGTTTTCAGGTAGGGGTTCCTCTCTTAAGGATTTTGATGGACCTGATCATTTGGGGCATGAATTTGCTGGAAAAAGTCAGAAGAGAGGATGAAACAGATTTTGAGCCATTTTTCCTTTAAACAGAGACACATCACCCATTTAGTCTTTGCCTGTCAGGCCACTGAGTCGTTTCCAGGGGACTGAGGAGCAACTGTTATCCTATTTTGTGCTGATTTACAACTCCTATTTTGACTGTGGGATAATATGTGATTTTTGAAGGAAGCTTGCAGGAGTTGGGTGAGCAATTCAAACTTTGCTGAAATTCATCCTCCACAACCATCCCTCTACAAAAGCCCCAGTACATATGACCACAAGAGGAGAACAGCCCTTTTCTGTTCCTGCAGCTGACTTCTGCGACACTGCCCCATCCCTCCCCTGTAAAGGGGGGATGTAGGCCAGCCTTCCTAAACCTAAAAATGGAAAGAGCAAATGTCTCTTTCAGTAGGAGGGTTTTGGTGTTTGAGCGTGACTTGCAGATTCCCGCCATCACTGCCCTGTAATGACACTAAAGGGGAAGACACGCGGCTCCTCAAACATGTCGGTGAATATTCGGGTAAGTGTCCAATACACTGTGATTTTGAAGGGTGTGGGGAATATGGGGCCTGCATCAGTGTTTTGATCATATCACGTAGGTGGTGGGGTTGGCATGGAAATGACAGTGGCTATCACAGGGTCACCCGTGGTTCCTTTTGTACTGAAACCTCATTTTATACAGAGGATATATATATTTATTTATATATATTTATATATATTTATATCCACCCACACGCATACACACATGCGCGCGCGCACACACACACACACACACACACACAAGGTCTTTGATAGGCTTTCTGTGTTCTAGTAAAAATAGCTGGCAGTCAGTGTCTAAAGCCAAAAATGGCCTTCATGCTGCCGACAATGTCCACTCTGGATGGGCTCTCAAAGGCAGACACTTGTGTTTATCTGACAAGTGGAACCAGCTCCTGCCTGGGACAGGAATAATCTCCCATTGGCGCAAACGCAGATCTCGAAGACCTTCTGCCTCGTTCCTGTAGGCGTGTAGGATCCGTGAGGCAGTCTAGGTAGTTGGATTTTCGCAGCATCTAACTTAATCTAAAGAGAGCAAATAGGAAGGAAAGAGTAGTTAGAAGCTGCCATTTATTCTCTTGACATTCAGAGACAGGAGATGAATGTTCAGCCTAAATGAGCATCACCTATGGGTTGAATCTTCAAGGGACTGCGAATTCAGAGTTGAACATGACAGATAAAGTCCCTACCCTCTTAGGAGCTTACGTTGTACCATGACAATGTCGCACTGGTCTGTATTAGCAAAAGTGTGCAAAGGTGTATCATGTGGAATGTGAAGTGGGTTCCAGAGTGAAATGCATCTGGAAATGCAGGGTTAACCATTTCTTTACTATGATATTTTCAGACCCTCAGCTAGGTCTCTGTGTGTGGGAAGACTTCGAGGATATGCCATACTTTCCAGTCTTAAATGACTGTTAAGATTATAATCAATTCCTCCAGAGTCTGGATTCTGAGAGCTATAATCTGCATAGGTAATGTAGTCACTATTTCTAAATGTGTGTGATTTGGAGTTTGTGGCTGTTTGAAGAGACCGTTTTGATAAGTGAATGCTTTATCTCACTAGCTCTTTTAAAACAAATATAGCAAATGCCAAGCCAATCAAAGGTGGATTTTGTGCATATAAGCAGGATAACCTCTAAGCAGCTATAAAAAGTGGAACAGAGTTTTGCTTTAAAAAGAACCAAACCAATTTTTTCCTCCATTTAAAAACTCTTAAACTGAAAAGTTCACTTCTGAACATGATGAAGACATTTTTTAAAAGTCTGCAGTTGAATGCTCCTCTCCTGTGGATTTGGCTGACCTGGCCCTCACAAGCACCAGTGGTTGGCTGTCAGTTCACCAAAGTGGGATTATGTTGGGGAGAAGAAGAAATATGAGCAGTCCTCCACCCTCTTGTTGCCTTTCTTTCTTAGGTTTGCCTTGTCCTGATTGGGGACAGCTACTGGCTCCCACTCTCCATTCTCAAAGTAGAAACACACAAGGTAAACTTTACAAAGGACTGCAAGTAAATTACATTCAGCTTGAGCCAGATGCATGTGATCTATAGCTTAATTAGGCTGGTTACCTAAGTCTTGCTTTTGGGTGAGAGAGAGAGAATTCAGGAACAGCATTCATTCCATAGCCAGGTGTGTAATTCTGTCCTGTAGTATATGCTATCACCTCAGCACTTTACAAATAATGAGTCATCACTCTTGTATGTTATGGGTTAGGCTTATAACTGTGCTGTTCGACATATTTGTTCTGGACATAAAACCTTCTGACTGGCTCCTCTTGTTAGAAAGATAGGATCAGCTTCAGTGCTATGGGAGTCTGGGAGAGTTGTGGGAAAGGTTGGCTTGTGGACGCTCTGTGTCTGGACCTGCGCCCATCTCACCCCTACCTCTCCGTCTTTGGATTCCAGCCTCAGTTCTGTTCGGCAGGTGGCTTCCATATTGCCGGCTTCTGCATTAATTTCGACTCCTTTTGGTGCCTCCATCACCAGAGACCGGGTTGGGGACTCCAACCTGAAATACCCACGAGATGAAGATTAAAAATCCCATTTCACTCCCTTCCTTCCTCCCTCCTTTCCCCTCTCCTTTCCTCTCCCCACCCTTCCTTCTTTGTAAATTTGAGAGGAAGCTGCTGCCTCAGAGCATGGACACAAAATGGCATTTCAGTATTTGATCAGGAAATCTTTCCAGCTTAGCTTTATAAAACTGGTCAAGTTTATCAGGGAGCAAGTGACCTATCTGGGCTTTATCCTCATTCCCTGTCAAAAAGATTGCAGGGAGGTTGTTCTAGGAGCCTGGCTTCATTTTATCTTATATGAATTCAATTATTGCTTTATTGATATAATTAACCAAATGCTTACATAAGTTTTATCTTTAAAGAAAGGCGATCTTGGGTCTCAACTGCACTTTCTAAAATTGGTAAATATTCCTTCTGCTTTGATGAAAGAAACAGAATCAGATAGAGTTTAAGAAAGGGACCTAGGAGTTAGGCAGGCCTGACTCAAGTGCTGGGGCTGCCACACTGTGACCCTGGCAAGACTCTCCTTTCCAGACGTTCTCAAAGCCTCAGTTTTCTCATCTATAAAGTGTCTCAAATGGTGCTTAGCACATTGGAAATGCATTATATGTATTCACTATTACCCCTACTGCCGTTGCTATTGTTATCATGCCAGCAAATCATAAAAGAAATCTCAGGCCTTCCTCAACTGGTTATCAGAAGGCAAGAGGAACAGATCCTTGGTTGCTAGGGGATGGAGAGGGTAAGGGATTTGACAGCAAAGGGGCAGCATGAGAAGGAGAGGTTTTGGTGATACAACTCTTCTGTATCTTGACTGCAGTGCTGGTTACAGGGCTCTCTGTGTTTGTGAAAACTCACATAACTGCACCCCCAAAGAGTGGATTTTCTTATATGTAATTTAAAAAGGATAGAGGGTGAATCACCTACACTCCATGTTAATTATGATGGCAAAACAGGCTAATACTCCTTAGAAAGATCTTTACCTAAAGCATTTCATGTGAAAAATATTAACCCTCCTCTGAGTAGTCTAGATTTTAATATTATTGTCAAAAAGCAGTGGATGAAGATCTTCTTCTTTGTTCACAAAGAAGGTATCCTAACTTAGGAAGCATGGCCCTCAGCATGACTCTCAAATGGCTCTGATTCAAATGAGTTTCCCGTGTTTTATTTCCGGGTCCCCAACTTTTGGACAGTTAGAACATGTTAATGAGGAACAACATCCTCTCTGCCCCAACTGACTCCCTGTTCTGCTTCCAGCACTCATTTCCAACCCTCTTGGGTTTCAGTAAGTGGCAGGAAGAACAAGCTGACTAGTAGGGACACCACCAATGAGCGATCCTCAGCCCCCTCCCACAGGTGCAAGGACAGCTCTTCCATGCTTCTCCATATGTCTGCATTTCCCCTGCAGTGACTCAAACAGTCAAGAGGAGAAGTCTATAGCCCTGGTGAAAGACTGGCTTGAGCTTCTGTTGAACTCATTCTTTCCTTTCTGACCTCACCCCTTGTGATGGCAAAAATCCCCATTCCTACAGGGTCCTCATAGGATCTTCATGAAGTGGGTGCTGAGCGTGGGTGGTTTTGCCTCTAACATAAGTGTGGGGCAGTGTGGGGGGGCAGTCTTGACACAGGAGCAAGAAGGAGTGACGTCAGGGCAGGGCAGTCTTGCCTCGGACCTCCACCCAACTCAGTTCAACTCCTTCTGTGCTCTTGATCCTCTCACTTTTGGAACATGAGGATGCTTCAAATAGCTTGTACTATTTTCTTTGTTTCTCTCCCATAAAGTCTGGCTGGCTCACACAGTTTATCTCGCATTTTCTAATGTCTGTGGTTTTTACTCGTGTTGAAACCTTACCCTTTATGGTGTAAGTTTTACTTCCAGTAATATTTCTGGTCAACTCCAACTTCATTCACTCTTTCTTTCTTTCTTTCTTTCTTTCTTTCTTTCTTTCTTTCTTTCTTTCTTTCTTTCTTTCTTTCTTTCTTTCCTTCCTTCCTTCCTTCCTTCCTTCCTTCCTTCCTTCCTTCCCTCCCTCCCTCCCTCCCTTCCTTCTTTCTTTTAAAGATTTTATTTATTTATTTGACATACAGAGAGAGCGAGAGAGGGAACACAAGCAGGGGGAGTGGGAGAGGGAGAACAGGCTCCCCGCAGAGCAGGGAGTCCAATGTGGGGGCCCCATCCCTGGACCTTGGGACCATGACCCAAGTGGAAGGCAGATGCCTAATGACTGAGCCACCTGGGTGCCCCCTATATAATTTTTTTTCCTAAAGATTTTATGATCACCTTCTTCTCAAATGGCCCTGCTGTCATCCAGCCCTCCCCACGTGACAGTCCTCATGCCATCTTCTCTTTCACCTTCTTCCTTCTTCTCTTTTATTTGACCAGTTAACTGAAAACTTCTCCCTACTCAGTGTACTAACTTATTTTTAACCAGGACTGTTTGAGCGCCTCACACGTTTCGTCTCTCATTCTTCCTTTTTGCCTTTTTGAGGTACACCTCACACACATGTTTCCTGAACTACACTGTGAATATGTCCCTTCTCTTCTCAGTAGGTGACAGACACTGCACCAGTAGCTGTAGATAGATTACCTCACTTATTCCTCAGAAACCCTCTGACTTTGGCACTCTCTTCGTCTTGATTGTGCCCACAAGGACACAAAGGTAAGAGACTTGCCCAGGGCTGTCCATCTAGTAAAAGGGCAGAGGCAAGATTTGAACCCAGGTTTAGCTAGTATGTTGTCCACTATAACTTTTCACTTCCAGAAAAATTGGACTTCTTTCCTGTCTATCATATCTTCACACTGTTCTTTGTAGTTAAAGGCCACCTTTTCATGGAGTCAGTGCATATATTTCCCAAATCAGTATCTGTCAATAGGGTGGGGTGATGGTCTCACATATGGCTCAGTAATGCAGATTTCCTGGTAGGCGCTATTTCTCAAACCTTAACTGACATCAGCAACATCAGATTCAGGAGAGGGTGCCTGTGTTCATCTCCTCAAATATATCACTCATACTAAATGATTCATACAAAAAGATAGCTGGGGTAAAAAGAGTTTGACGTAGAAAAAAAGATGTCTGGACCTAGGAGAACTTTATCAGATGAAGCACAGTTATTTCAGATGGGCATTAGAATTCATTTTACTCTTGTTTACTTCCTGCAGGCTCTGAGATTAGCAGGAGGGCTCCTGGGCCAGAGAAGGGGGCTCAGAATGACTGCTGTCTTTTTCCCTCTCTCAGCCTTGGAAGTACTAGGGAGCTGAGAAAGGGAGCTACTCTGAAACCATTTCCTATTGTGAAAACTATAATAAGGCAGAAATGACATTTTCTGGAAGCAGAGACAAAAAGGTAACTGCATTCTGTTTCCCAATGTATCTTAATCGTCTTTGGCTATTAGGCAGACTTAATAGTTTGTTAAGATAGGTAGTCCTTATTGTTAATGTGAATCTTTCCATTGTGGGGAAAAAAGCACCTACGAGAGCCTTGTGGGACCTGCATAGAGCCTGTGATGTCCACTTCTGACCCTAGATAACCAGTCACAGCACAATGGCGAAAGTGCCCTTGAGTAAGAAAAAAGAATGGGAGGAGGCTCCCTTCTGAAGGGGACAGGTGAGGGTCCTGCCGGCTCTTGGAAAGAAATACTGCTTCCATTAGAAGACAATGCAGCCCTCTCACCCCAAGACTGAAGAAGACACAGAATGGAACAATGGCCAGGCAGGGAGGTCCTGGGCTGGGCCAGGTCTTCAACAAGAGTTCTCAAAGGTGAGTATCAGAATCCCCTGGAGAGCTTGTTAAAAACACAGGCTGCCGGCCTCCACGCCCAGAGTTTGGATACCATAGGTCTAGAGTGCAGTCCAAACACTTGGGTGTGTGGCAGGTTGAAGCTGCTGGTTCTGGGACCATCCTTTGAGAACCACTGCTCTGAAGCGAAGGTCATAAGCTCAGGTGCCCGAAAAGACTAGGTGCTGTTAATTAGTGACCCAAAAGGAAGCTGGGAAGAAAATGAGAGGCTCTGGACAACAATACACGGCAAGTGACAGAAATGGTGTCTACAGAGGGCAGCTTCTACTCTAAATTTGGCTGATTACTGATGACTTGGTTATGTCCTGAACTCTTTTTTGAAAGGGCAGAATAAGGCTGACTCCTCCCCATAAGTGTGCTGCGCCCTCCATCTTGTGTAAATCCCAGCTTGACCCCTCCCCAGAAAAACCGCCTGCGAATATTGCCCAACCCTGGCCTATCCCGCCTTACGCAGCTGACCCTTGGCCAATCACCTAAGCCACCGCTGTCACCCTGCCTATTGCCACCCGCCCCCTATAAGACTGTTGTGCTTTTTGAAAATCACGCTTTTTCTCTGCATCTCACTGCTGCTGGTGGGTGTGGGAGACTGAGCCCGAGCTAGCTAGAATAAAGGCTCTTTGCTTTTACATCGGATTTGGTGACTCCCTGGTGGTCTTTGGGGATCTTGAAATCTGGGCATAACGCTTTTCTTCTTCCCACCATTTCCTTTTCTCAAGAGTAACTACTATTACGAATTTTGTGTTGACTGTTTCCTTGCTTCCCTTTATAATATCACTACAGGTTTGCCTCCTTATACAATACATTGTTTACCATTGCACGTTTTTGAACTTGACATCTAGAGCAATTCCCATTATGTATTCTCCAGTGACTGTCCCCCCTCAACATTATATTCCTGAGACGCCTCCATGCTGTAGAACACAGCTATAATTTATTCAGTCTGCTTGGCATTCTCTCTTGTGATTCGTCCATCCCTCTGTTGGACATGTGGGTTGCTTCCAGGTTTTTGTTTCTATAAACCGTGCATCTATGCATATTCTGTTTGTGGTTCCTGGTACCCACGTGTAATTTTCTGTAGGACACATATGTGAAGAGTGCGACTGCTGGCTTCTAGGGTATGCATAACTACAGGTTTATTAGATACAAGTTGTGCATAGTAGTGTACTGTATACAGTTCCCACTAGTAGTATATAGAGTTCTGGTTATTCTACTCTTGCTAGCATTTGATAATGTTTTAGTATGAAATGAGTGTGAAATGGGATGCTATTGTCTTTTAAATTTGCATTTCCCAGATTAGTAATGGTCTTTTCATTTGTTTGTAAATCATTTGGGATTCTCCTTCAGCAACATGTCTTTTGTCCATTTTAATTGTTGTTGTTATTTTGTGTGTGTGAATTTTAACAGTACTTTATATTCTGAAAAATAATTATTTAGCAGCTCTATGCACTTAAAATTTCTTTTTCCAGTTTGTGGTTGTGTCTTTTCAGTCTGTGCCTAGCATCTTTTCAAGAAAATGTTTTACATTTTAATGATGAGAAATTTATGACCTTTTCTCTAGGGTTTGTGTTTTCTGTATCTTATTTGAGCAATCCTTCCATACATTGAAGTCATAAAGACCTAATATACTGTTTTCATGACTATCAAGTTTTGCTTTTTCATTAAGTTTCTATAATTCATCAGATATAACTTTTTGTGTATGGTCTGAGGTTGGGATCAAATCAGATACAGATCCATGATCTCATCATACGTTGAAAAGACCTTATTTGGCTCTGTCATATGGCATTGCCATACACCTATGGGTCTCTTTGGGGACTGTCTAGTCTATTTCACTATTCTATTTGTCTATCCCTGTGACAATAATTAGTTATTTTAGCTTCCTTATTACAGTTTTCAAAGACTTTTAAAGTCTTTTATTATTTTATTATTTCCATTAAGTCTTTTATTATTTCATAAGGCAAGTCCTCTTATCTTGGTCTTCACTAATGTCTTAGCTTTTTCTCCACATCCTGGCCAACAGTTGTTATTTCTTGTCTTTTTGATTCTAGCCATTTTGATAAGTTTAAGGCAATATCTCATTGTGGTTTTGATTTGCATTTCCCTGATGATTAGTGATGTCGAATATTTCTCACATAACTGTTGACCACTTGTATGTCTTCTTTGGAATACTGTTTATTCAGGTCCTCTGCTCATTTTTTAAATTGGATTATTATTATTCTTTTGTTTTTTTTGATATTGAGTTGTATAAGTTATTAATATATTTTAGATATTAACCTCTTATCAATGTATCATTTGCAAATATCTTCTCCCACTCAGTAAGTTGCCTTTTCATTTTGTTGATGCTTTCCTCTATACAAAAGCTTTTTAGTTTGACAGTCCTAACAGTTTATTTTTGCTTTTTTCCTTTGGCATTGAGGAGACATAGCTAGAAAATGTTAGTAAGCTGACTTCAAGAAAATTACTGCTTATGTTTTCTTCTAGGATTTTTATGGTTTCATATCTCATGTTTAGGTTTGCAATCTATTTTGAGTTTATTTTTGTGTATGGTGTAAGAAAGTGGTTTAGTTCATTAATGTGCATGAAACTGTCCAGTTTCCCTAGCACCATTTATTAGAGAGTCTGTCTTTTCCCCATTGTATATTCTTGTCTCCTCTGTCATAGATTAATTAACCATGTAAATATGGGTTTATTTCTGGGCTCTCTATTCTGTTCCATTGACCCGTGTGTCTTTTTGTATCAATACCATACTGTTTTGAATATTATAGCTTTGTAGCATATCTTGAAATTGGGAATTATGATACTTACAGCTTTGTTTTTCTTAAGACTAGTTTGAATATTTAGGGTCTTTTGTGATTCCATACAAATTTTAGAATTATTTCTTTCAGTTCCATGAAAAATACTGTTGCTATTTTCAAATGGACCGCACCAAATCTGTTTATTGCTTTGGGTAGTATGGGCATTTTAACAATAGTAATTCTTCCAATCCACGAGCATAGTATGTCTTTCTCTTTGTGTCATGTTCAATTTCTTTCATCAGTGTTTTATAGTTTTCAGATTATAGTTTTCACCTCCTTTGTTAAGTTGATTCTTAGTTTTGTTTTTTTTTGACACAATTGTAAAAGGAATTGTTTTCTTCATTTTTCTTCTACTTTTAGGGTATAGAAATGCACTAGATTTCGGTATATTAATTTTGTTTCCTGAAACTTCACTGATTTTGCTTTGTGCTTTCAGTAATTTTTTTTTTGGTAGAGTTTTTAGGATTTTCTATGTATAGTTTCAATTCATTTGCAAATAATACATTTTTTTAAACAATGTGGTGGCATTTCATTTCTTTTTCTTATGTTCCCACTGTGGCTAGAACTTCTAGAATTATGCTCAATACAAGTGGTGAGAATGGACATCCTTGTTTTTTTCCTGATCTTAGAGGAAAAGCTCTCAGCTGTTCACCACTGAAGATAGTATTAGCTGTGGGTTTTTAATATATGGCCCTTATTATGCTGAAATATGTTCCCTCTAAAACCACTTAATTGAGAGTTTTTATCATGAATAGATGTTTACTTTTGTCACAGGTTTACCTCCATCTATTGGGATAAGATGATTCTTATTTTTTGTTTTATTGACATGGTGTATTACATTGACTGATTTGTGAATACTGAACCATCCTTGCATCCTCAGAAATCTCACTTGATCAGAATGAATTATCCTTTTAATGTACTATTGAATGTGGTTTGCTAATATTTTGTTCAGAATTTTTGCTCTGTGTTCATCAGGGCTACGAGCCTATAGTTTTTTTTTTTTTTAATTTGTTTATTTCTGTTTTGTTTTTCTGCAATGTCTTTGTTTTGTTTTGGTATTCAGGGTAATATCAACCTTATAAAGTATATTTGGAAGCTTTCCTTCCTCTTCTGTATTTTGAAATAGTTTGAAGAGAAAGGATATTAACTAAACAATGAATCTTGGAACACTGGAAAAATAATATTAAATTAAAAAAATGTTTTATAGAATTCATCTTGTGAATCCATCTAGTTCTGGACTTTTGTTCATTGGGAGTTTTTTGATTACTGATACAATTTTGTTTTGTTCTGTTTTTTTCATTTTCTCCTGATTCAATTTTGGAAGATTGTATTTTTCTAGCAATTTATCCATTTTTTCCAGGTTGTCCAATTTGTTGGCATATAATTTTTCATAGAAGTCTACAATCATGTGTATTTCTGTGGTGTTGGTTGTTACGTCTGTTTCATTTCTGATTTCAGTTGTTCCCATTTTTTTCTTGATGAGTTTGGCTAGATGTTTATCAATTTTATTTTTTTAGCTTATATTTCATTTATTTCTGCTCTATCTCTATTATTTCCTTTCTTCTACTAACCTTGAGCTTTGATCTTTTTTTCTAAATCCTTTAGATGTAGGGTTAAATTGTTCGAGACTTTTCTTATTTCTTGAGGTAGGCTTGTATCACTATAAATTTCCCACTTAGAACTTTTTTTGCTGTGTCCCAAAGATTCTGGAGCACTGTGTTTTCATTTTCATTTGTCTCCATGTATTTTTGATTTCCTCTTTGATTTCTTCATTGATCCACTGGCTGTGTAGTAGCATGTTGTTTAACTTCCATATGGTTGTGCTTTTTTCAAGTTTTTTGTTGTGATTGATTTCTACTTTTATACTAGAAATTGTGACCAAAAAAGATGAATGCTATGATTTCAATAATTCTTGAATTTATGAAGACTTGTTTTGTGGCCTAACATGGGACCTATCCTGGAGAATATTCCATGTGCACTTGAAAAGAACATGTATTCTGTTGCTTTTGGAGGGGATGTTCTGTATATAGCTGTTAAGCCCATCTGGTCTAATGTGTCTTTGAAAGACACTGTTTCCATTTGATTTTCTGCCTGGATGATATATCCATAGATGTCAGTGGGGGTGTTAAAGTGCTCTACTATTCTTGTATTATTGTCAATTTCTCCCTTTATGTCTGTTAATATTTGCTTATATATCTAGGTGCTCCTATGTTGGATGCATAGATATCTATAATTGTTATATTCTCTTGTTGGATTGACCCCTTTATAATTATGTTAATACCCTTCTTTGTCTTTTGTTGCAGTCTTTGTTTTAAACTCTATTTTGTCTGATATAAATATTGCTACCTTGGTTTCTCAATTGGCATGGAATATATTTTTCTGTTCTTTCATTTACAGTCTCTTTGTGTCGTTACATCTATAGTGAGTCTCTTCTGGGCAGTAAATAGATGGTTCTTAACTTTTTATTCATTCTACCACTCTGTCCTTTGATTGTAGCATTTAGACCATTTAAATTTAAAGTAATTATTAATAGGTATGTACTTGTTGCCATTTTATTAATTGTTCTCTGGTTGTTTTTGTAGTTTTTGTCTACCTGACATTTTGATACACATATACATTGTGAAATGAATCTCCCCGTTAAGCTAATTAACATATCCATCACCTCACATATTTTCCTCTTCCCCCACTGTTTTAAGAACATTTAAGATGTACTCTTGTGGCAAATTTCAAGTATAAAGTACATTATTATATAGTCACCATGCTGTACATTAGATCTCTAAAACTTACTCATCTGACTAAAATTAAAGCTTACAGGTGAAAGTCTGTACCTGCCTCCTGTTAGTCAATATTTGTTTTTTTCCAGTTTGGGGCTCTGTTGCACAAACTACCATGAACATTATTATACAGATCTATTTAAGAACAAAGATTTCCTTTCTCTTAAGTAGCTATGAGTGGAATAACTAGGTTCTGGATGGGTGTGTGTTTAAGAAGTGTGATAAGGCAGCATCTAAGATGGCCCCTCATGATCCTTGCCCCTTGATATTTATGCCCTTATGTGATTTTCTCCTAAGGACGAGCTGGTTGTAGTGACTTGATTTTACACAAGTAGACTATGATAAGTGATGACATCTGACTTATGAGATTAGGTTATAAAGAGACAATGGCTTCCATCTTGGGTTTGTGCTTTCTTCCCCACACTCTGAGGGATACCAGCTGCCATCTTGAGAGCTCTCTTATGGAGATATCTAAGAAACTGAAGAAGCTCATTAGCCTATGAGTAATCAAGACCCTCAGTCCAACAGTCTACAGGAAAATGAATCTTGCCAACAACCACAGGAGTGTGTTTGGAAATGGATCCTCCCTAAGTCAAGTATTTGAAGACATCCAGCTCTGAGTCAACAGTTTAATTGCAGCCTTACAAGGAATATTGAGTCAGAGACATCATCACTAAGTTGTAATCAGATTTCTGAACCACAGAAACTGTGAGCTAATAATAAATGTCTGTTGCTTTAAGCTTATAAGTTTTAGGGAATAGGTTACATAGCAGTAGAAAAATACAATAAGAAACTGTCAAACTCTTTTCCAAGACAGCTGCACAATTTTACATTCCTACAACCAATGGATGTAGTAAAGTAAAACTTTTGTTACTTTGTAAAAAATAAAACTTTTTAGTAAGTAAGTAAAACTATGTAAAGTAAAACTACTCTGGTGGCTTTAAAGGGTACTTTACTATGGTTTCCATTTTCTGATGACTATGTTAAGCAGATTTTCATATGCTTATTGGTTATTCAAAGATTTTTTTTCAGATGTTTATTTATTTATTTGAGAGAGAGTGCACCAGAGAGAGAGCACTGGTGAGGGGAGGGACAGAGGCAGAAGCAGACTCCCGATGGGGGGGCTCTATCCCAGGACTCTGAGATCATTACCTGAGCCAAAGGTAGAAGCCTAACTTGACTGAACAACCCAGGCACCCAAAAGATGTTCTTTTGAGAGAGATCTATTTTAATCTTATGCCCAACTTTTTTGCAGTTGGGGTATTTGTATCTTTATTGATTTACTATATGTATTTTGTGTAAAATTCTTTTTCAGATGGTATATATGAATTTTTTTCTCTCACTCCATGACTAGAATTTTCTTTTTTCTTTTCTCTTTTTTTTTCTCTCACCTTTTCCCTGTTCTTAACAATGACTCTTGATGAATTTATGTTTAGTACTTTTTGTGGTACCTCTTATAAGCCAACATTTACCCCAGGTCACAAAGTCTCTTATGTTTACTTCTAGAAGCTTTATAGTTTTAGCTTTTATATTAGATTTATGATACATCTTGAATTAGTTTTAAGAATAGTATTGAGGGTCTCTCTTTCCCAGTAGATTTATCCAGTTGCTGCAGTACCATTTATTGAAAAGATAACCCTTTCCCCATTGAAGAGCACTGGTGCTTTGGTTGAAAGTCCATTAATCATCTATTTGTAGATCTATTTCTAAAGCCTATTCTATTCTATTTATCTAGACTCATGCTAATAACAAATTGTCTTGGTTATCATAACTTTATAATAAGTCTTAAAATCAGGCAGTGTCAGTGCTTTAACTTTTGTAAAGGGAAAACAGATTCTTTTGGCTATTTTATATCCTTTTCCATTCCATATGAATCTTTAAAGCCTGCTGGGATTTTGGTTGGGATTGTGAACCCATTTGGTGAGAGTTGATATCTTAATAATATTGAGTCTTTAATGGATTTTCTTTTTAAATCTAACAGCCCAAATTCACTAGTCTTGATTTATGTGCTATTGTGTATTTTGGTTTGTATTCTTTAATCTATCAAGATTCCTGTTGATACAATGTTCATTTACATGTCCGTGTATTTTGTACTTTCTTCACTTATTTTCTCATGTTAAAATCTGCTTTTTTGGTTTGTTTTAGACATAAAAATATTACATAATAAATACATCACAATGTATGAACTTCACTGATAATTGTTAAATCTGAACTAAAAGTAAATGGGGATTCATTTACTAATCTCTCAACTTTTCTGCATGAAGTTCTTTTTTATTTAAATTCAATTAATTAACATATAGTTTATTATTAGTTTCAGAGGTAGAGTTTAGTAATTCATCAGTCTTCTATAATACCCAGTGCTCATTATATCATGTGCCCTCTTTGTTTCCTATGATTAAGAATTTCCCTTAAGGTTTGTCTTCCTCTCTGATTTTGTCTTATTTTTCCCTCCATTTTCCTATGATCCTCTGTTTTGTTTCTTAAATTCCACATATGAGTGGGATCATATGATAACTGACTTTGTTTTTTAACATCAAAAAAAAATATCCTTGGTATTTTCTTCCAGTGAGGGTCTGCTGGGGAAAATCTTTACTTTTTTTTTTTTTCTGGAATAAATCTTTAATTTTTGTGCCCTCCCTTGTGGGAGGGATTTTGGCTGGATGCACAACTATGTTGACAGTTATTTTCTCTGAGGAATTGAAGATATTGTTCCTTTGAATTCTGGTGTTCATGGTTGTGGTTAATGACAAAGTCAGCTGTCAGTCTAATTTCAATTCTAGAACTTCTATTTGATTCTTTTCTCTCCTGCTGCCTTTTATCTTTAGTGCTCTGGTATGTTATTCTGATATATCTAGATGCGGATTTCATTTTTTTTTTTTTTTTTTTTTTACTCTCTAAATTTGTAATTTTGTGTCTTTCATCACTTCTGGGCAATACTCAGCTTATATTCTTTGAAAATTGTTTTTGCTCCATTCTCTTATTCTTATCCTGAAACTTCGATTAGACATTCTTACTCCAGCATTCCTATAATACATGTCTCCCTGCTTTTGAATCATTTTCAGATATATTTTCATGTTCATTTATTTTTCATCTATTTCTCTTAATATCCATTCGAGTTTTACTTTTTGAGATTATATTTTCATTTCTGAACATTCTGTTTGGTTCATTTTCTTATTTGTCTGTCATTCTTCTATCTTTTACTCTTTCAATTCAGCCTTTTGTTTCTTCACTCACAGTAAACATACTTCTTTATATTCTTTCTCTGATAATTCCTGTATCGGAAGCTTCCATTGGTCTACCTTGGCTGCCTTATGTTCCTGCTTGTTTTCTTGCTCATGGGGCCATATTTTAGTATTTCATGTTTTTCAACTGTGGATTCATATTTTTCTTTATCTGCAGACATTATTTGCGACCTGTATTTAGGGTGCTTTTCTCTAGAGAGGATTTGCATTTGTTTCCATCAGTCATTGGTGCCAACATCAGCCTGGGCCCACTGTAAACTAATTTTTTTGCTTGAGGTGTTATAACCACCCAGGTATAATATACATTCAGGTTATAAAACAGAGTGAGGGCCAATTTGGAGTCACCAAACTTTGGAGAAATGTTTTCTTTCCCTTCCTTTCAAAGGAAGAGCGATTCAAGATACATAACTTCCCTTGTAATCTGAGTGGAAGGGTTGGAGTGGAGAAGACTACCTAAGTTGAATTCTATTACAGTGAGGGGTTGGTACACTGGTGTCCAAGCTTCACTGTGGGATCTCTAATGAGACTGCCCACTTCAGGTGGGCCCTGAGATTTGTTTTGCTCCCATTAAAACTGTAACTGAATTTCATATCGTTTAGCAGAATCTGTTATAGCTGGACTCGATGTTCAGATTATTTCTCTAGGCTCCTATGCTGTTTTAGTTCTTGGACTCTGAAAAATCCCAATTTCCAGCACAACACATTTAAAATATTTTAAAGATATTTTTATGCTGTAGTTTTCGTTGTTTTCAGTGAGTGGGCTGCTCAGGGTACTTAGACTGCCATTCTGTTGCACTAGAGGTCCAAGTGTCTGATTTTCCAAAGAAGATGGAAATTGCAATTTTAGAGTGAAATCACCTCAACTTTAAAACTTGGTAGGTTATTACCATTTTATACCATGAATGTGTCAAATTTTTAAGAGCCGGATCTGGTCAAAGGGTTGCCAGTTTGTTAGGAAACTGTTTAGAAATTTATCGATCAAAGTACAATCAGAGAAAGAGAACCTCTGTGAATAACATATATCTAGGTACATTATAGGAATTTAATGTGACTTTGTGTCTGATCCTGGGTCTGAAGTCAGCAGGACAGTCAGTCAGGATGTGAAGTGGGGGAGAGGATGAGCTGGGACCCACCAGCAAGAAGTGGTAAGAGACTGTCAGAGGTACTAGTGCAAACGCTCTGACTCGGTGGTGGAAAAGCTGCTGCCCTTCTTTATGAAGCAAAGCATGGAGGTAGCGCATGAGTTGGAGGGGTTAAAAACTTGGCTGCTGCCCCACACTAAGAGGGTGAGCTAGCAAGTGACCTCCAACAGTGCCTGGTGCCCTGTATTGACTTTCTAGGATAAAAGGAATATACCTGCTATTTACCTCCCACCCTCCAAGTCTCACAGAGCCGTGCTAACTCAGTGAAGGGAATTCCAGGAAATGTAATTCTAATTTAGCTGAACTGGTACAATATAAATCCACCTCACATCATTCTGTTTTAAATGGCTGCTTTGATTTGAACACACTGTACTCAGTGGAATCAACTTCCAGTACAGAAACTGGTAGAAATAAAATAAGCACCTGTAAAAAGTCAGAAATGTGGAATTTTCTAACTATATAGGCTCTACTGTTAAGTGGAGTGAATTACTTTGAATTCAATCCCCTCGTATCTGCAGTTGGTATTTAAGTTTTACCAATGGAGCTGCTCAATTTTTAGATTGCTCTGTCTTTAAATCCTGAGTTGAAAAATCTAGGCAGAATATTCTAGGGTTCTGCTCTGCAGATTTAAGAAATAGATTGGATATTCTTATTTGAAGGCCATTTCTCTCAGAAAAGCAGTGATATTTTGTCCTCTAGAGCAAAACTATTTTGAAGTTTGCTTCTCTAAAAGGCAAGTCAGACCATCACAAAACATTCTTTTGAATCAACCCTTCTTTTCCACTGTAAATCTTGGTGACATATTTAATAAAAATGTATTACTCTAGGCCTAAGGGGATGCAGTGAAATGGCCTGTATCCCGGACTGGTAGAGTCTGGATTGGTCTTGAAGGTCTGTGAGGAACCGACTCATTTATTTGGTTAACAAACATTTATTGAATTCCTAGTGTATGCAAAGTGCTGGGGTCACAGTTGTAAACAAGATAGCCCGAATCCTTGCCCTAGTGGGTTTATGTACTAAGGAGGGTGAGAGACATTAAGCAACTTGTTTATGGCAGTGAAGAGTCCTTGATGGAGAAGTTATAAGGACCTTATAGCTGCAGACTGGGTCCTGGGAAAGCTGGAGCCCAGGAAGCTTTATGCTGATACATGAAGGATGAGAAGGGGTTAGCCTGGTGAAAGATAAGCATGCCAAGCACAGGCAGCTGCATGAGGACAAAATAGTTTTTTTAGGGAAAAGAATTCTAAGAAGACGGGTAGAAAGTGTGGTATTCATAAGAGGAGGTAAGTCAGGCAGGACCTTGCAGAACATGGTGAGATAAAGGATTTAAAAGGGAAAGGTGGTATAGGGGAGTGAAAAGATAATGGACAACATGATCAAATATCCATGCTGCAATGATGACAGTGATGGTTAATTTTCCATGTCAACTTGACTGGGCTGTGGCATGCCCAGACAGTTGGTCAAAAATTATTCTGAGTCTGTATGGGTGTTACTGGATGAGATTAACTTATATCAGTAGACTGAGGAGAATGCTCTCCCTAATATGGGTGGGCCTCATCCAATGAGCTGAAGACCTGAATAGAACAAGAAGGCAGAGAAGGAAATTCTCCTGCCCTCAGACTGGAACTTACACCATGGACTGTCTTGGGTCTCCAGCTTCCTGACTGTAGGTCTTCAAACTTCTCAGCTTCCATAATCATGCAAACCAATTCCTTTTAGTACATTAAATATATAGGATATAATATAGGATACATTTCCTCTTGAGTCTATTTAGAGAATCCTACTACAATATATATATTTATTATTTACATATATGCCTACAGAGTGGATATAAGTGGGGGGAAGGGGGCAAGAAGATTGCAAAGACAGCAGACAGGAATTATCCAGGTGGGAGAAAATAGTGATGATGGAGGGACTCAAAGACATGTCGAATTGGGGGGTTTGAGAAGTCAAGTGGAAATGTGGACATGCGGGGCTAGAGACAGAAAAATGGGAGGTATTTTGGTCATCGCTGGTAGTATATTTCTGTAGTGCTGAGTTAATGGTACTGTCTACAGTGCAGAAGATGTATTTGAAAACCTAGTCAGATTCTGTGGACTTGTTTTGACTGGTGAGACTAGGTAGGTGCATTGTAAGAACTGGCTGTCTCTGCCAAGTAACGATGTTGGCATCATAACACAGTGGACAGTTCCTCTGAAATGTTCTCTTTATGAAATGTGCCTTTCTTCAGAGATGAAGCAAATTCCAGACCAGAGTTCCAAAGTGCCCAGACTCTGTTGCCCTTTGAGGTGATTTCACAGTACTTGTATGGCCCAGGGAATATGACAACAAGAAATGTGGTTGTGTCTCCTAGGTTTATGAAGCCCTGGAGAAATATTTCCTTTATTGAACCATCATTTCCTGACACATTTCTGCATTCATTTATAACCTTTCCTTCTCTACTCAAATTCCATTTCAAGTACCTGTAAAACATGGCGCAGCAACCGTGTCCCTTTCTTCCTTGGTTACACTCAGAAGTGCCATGAATCAAAAAACCCCACAAAACTTTAAATGCTATCACAAGGTCTGTTTTTAAAACTCAGAGAATAATTTATTTGCTGTTGGCATTATCAGTTTGTTCTCTCCGTTTCAAGCTCATTTTTTGTAGAAATTGTTTTTGTGGAAACAGTGATTACTTATCCAGATTTCTCGTTTTCATTTCCTTCATCATAAGAATCTACATTAATCACTTCCAAACCTAGACAAGCTTTTAGATCATATTTTGTGCCCATCCTCAGAGAATGGAGACAATGGCTTTTGTTACTTTGGGGAGCGACCTTCAAAACATCATAAAAACCCAGGAATATATGTGGTATCTCAAATAGATGAGGGTTAACACCAGCCTTGCTGAGCATATTCTTGCCAACACCAATGCCTAGAATTACTGTGGGTGTTCTCAGTGTGAGGGAAAAATGAAATAGAAAAAGTTACATTCGAAAGGGACACAATTTAGAAAAAGCTGGTAGGTAGGGTTTGTAAAGTTGGTGGTGTTTTTGTTCATTACAGTGGCTGCTTTGGGGGGAACTCTTGAATTGGCCGAGAAATTTCAATTGCGTCAGAATCACATGGGGAGTGTTCAAAGCTTGGGTCACATCCCACACAAATGAAATAAAGTGCCAGGGCATCTATATACTTAAAAAAAATTATCTGTGTGGTGATGATTGAAAACTACTGGTTTAGATTGACTTAGCAGAGCTCTGTGTGTGTTAGAGATACAGAAACTTTAATATGAAACAAGACCATCCCATGGATGGGAATGGTTATGGTATTGCTTCTGGAAATACCAAAAGTAACCCACCCTGTGAGACAGTGGATAAGTTAATCAACTTGATAAAATGAAGACCTGCAGTACCTACTCTGGGGGTCCAGTGTACTTCCCTGGCCAATTGTATTTCTGTGCTGCTGATGTGATGATACTGTGTATATGAACCTGCAGCAAATCACTGGGATTCTTTACTCAAGATGTGTATTTCTTCATCAGTTTCCTCACTGATCTTAAGTTCACTGGTTCTCTGAAATCTTCTAGAGCTCAGAGTTGAATTCCTATTTCAAGAAAAGTGCTTTAAAAATTGCTCTATTTTACCCGACTGCCCCTTTGGTGAACTTGACCTGTATAATAGGATAATGGGCCAGTATGTTTCAAGTACATTGAGTGTATGAAAAGTAATGCTGAGTGACATTTTGATGCCAGACAACTTTTAGAGTATGGTATTGGTTACCATCATGTTAACACTATGGCTACTTCAGTTTTTAGCTTATAAATGTGGGGTGCCTGGGTGGCTCAGTTTGTGATCTTGGCGTCCTGGGATGGAGTCCCATTGGGACAGGCCCCTCACTCAACAGGGAGTCTGCTTGTCCCTTTCCCTTTGCCCCTGCTTTTGCTCTCTAAGAAAAAAAAGTGCAAAATGCTCCCTCTGACCTCATTCTCCTGCAACCCTTGTGATTCATCCTTTATTTTTGAGTTAAGCTTTTATACAGTGTGATTCAAAGGAACCTCACAGGCCTCAAGCAAAAGCCCAGCGTCGTGTTCCAGGGCCAGATTTAGATTCACATACCTTTAGTGAATGTATACCGTATGCCTTGCACATTGCGTGCTTTTCATGCTTTTCATTTTGTTCCATCTGGTATTTGGTACTGGCCCCATTTGGGAAAGAAAGCTACCGGGCCTCAGAGAGGTGAAATGTCATGGTCTGGACCATGTGCCTAAAGACTTTTCTATCCAATCCAGGTCTCCTGACTCCTAGCTGGTAGGTTTTACAATATTCTATGGTTCTGAATGTGAGAAGCAGTTCTGCCTATTGGGTGGAAGCCTCATTCTATAATCGGCGCTGTAATCTGGGATTTTCAGAGGTTAATATTCCAAGTTTATAAAGACAAGCACCCTAGTTATGCTGAGGTTTTCTTCATCTGGGCTAGAGAAAATCTTTAGCAGATGCTCCAGGGGATATACTGGCACAACCCTCCTGTTTATCCTGCCTGGAGCAGAGGGAAAGTTCCACCTGCTCCATCCTCGAATCCCCTCTTGGTGTGTCTGGTTTCACTTAAATCCCACTTCCTTAGAGAGGCCTTCCCTGACACCTTCTATCACTCAGTGACAGTCCTTCCTGCCACTGAACACAATTTGTAACAATTTGTCTGTTTATTTGATTTAATCTTTTCCTCTAGACTGAACTCTGTAAGGGCAGTAATTCCACTAGATTTATGTCGAGCATCAAGGGCACTGCCTGTTGTTCAATAACTTGCTGTTGAATGGATGGCCCTCTTAGATTCTGTTACCTATCACTGAATACAGTGCTCCTGTTACATGGTGAGCGAGGTCTGGGACCCAAAGAACCAGCCTCTCCCCTTACCTTCTCAGTCTGATTCTGGAGCAGTTAGTGCAGTCTAATGACATTATAGTTTGCGGTCACCTTAGTGTTATCTCATATTGAGTTTAGACCAGGAAAATACAAAAATCCCTTAGTGTGAGATCCATTTCGCTGGTAACCACGTCATTCTGTATTTGTGCTGTTACGGCCATATTTTGCCCCATGTAATAACTTACCTTTCAGACTTTCTCCCCACCCCCCCCCCCAAATACATTCATCTAAATCTCTTGGGAAGGAATATAGTACATATTTTATATTATACCAATTTTAAATTTTATATGCTTTAAATATATGTATATCTATACCAGTATAATGGTTTAAAGGCTGAGATTCAGCACCAGGATTTAAGTCCAAGCACCACCATCTGCTGATGTTTGGGCTTGGAAAAGAGACATTTGAGACATTCAGTAGGGTTAACAATTTCTCTCTGAAAGGACTGTTACGAAGCTGCCATGTGGAAGTGTAGGGGATGCCTTAGTCAAGTATATGGCGCACAGAAACTGGTGACGAGTGATGGCTTTATTACTGTGGTCATGCAGATAAAAATTCTGTCCCACCTATTCATTCCCTCCTGAATTGTTGGGATGGGCAATCCCGTTTCTTCTGCATTTCTAATCACCTCTGGCGTTCTTAACGCTTCACCATTCACAAGAGCATCCTGGTTTACGCAGTGGTAATATCACATCACAAAAAGCCCGCATGCCAAGGATTCTATAAATCCAACATGCTCAGAGGCAGGTGGCTGAAAGAAGTCCATTCTTCCTCCATAGTATGTTTCTGACTGTTGCAAGATTTACTAGAATGTCAGTCACTTTGAGAGGGGGGGAAAATCTTGACAGATTCTGTAGAATTCATCAATGACTTCTGTGAGTCAAAATACTGATCACAAATACCATGCCTTAGCAGTCTAACAGGGCTTCCAAATGGTGGGTGGTTAGAAGCTTGGATTGTGTAGTGAATTCTATTTCTCAGAAGCTGGGGTTTCCAGGGTGACTGCATAGGAAACTACAGCCATCATAACTGCCCATCTCCAACTGTGCCCTCCCATTCTTCCCCCTGACAGATTCTTTCTCAGGTGAGATAGAAACTAAATAATTGATTTGAATATCAAAGAAATGATATACATTTCCATACTCCCACTTCTCATTAAATGTCAGTAATTACATTCAAGTCTTCCCAATAAGACCAAATGCTCTCAGAACATTTAATGATCCATGCAACTAACCTGACTCTGTGTGTAACAGAGCTGTCAACTGTTGTAATTAAAAATGAAAATTAAGGAATTAACAAATGTTATTTATTAGACTTCTCCTTGAAATGAAATTTCTAGTTTGAAGTCAGTTCGGCTCCAGAAGAAACACTGGACCAGGAGTGGAGTCTTGTTACCAGGTTTACCACTAACTCGCTGCAGGGACCCACTCTCCTGTACACAATGAGAGGGTTGGAGGAGCAAATGAAAGTGCACTTGTCCCAGTGCTAAAAAAAAGAGTCAGGTTTATCATTGGTGTACAGATTTCAAAAGATTAATAACAAATGAATGTATCGTCTGCCATAAGATTCTAATGCAAGAGATCCTCTGAGTCAAGGGCTGATGAGGATTTCTGGCCACCTCAATGCAGACACTCAGAGACATCCTAAAGAATACTCTGCATGTGCTTGTGTGTATGTTGTATAGGAATCCCTGTCTGTGGGAGCCAAAATAGGGGAGCTACCTCACTCTAAGGGGGTGGAAAATTGAAAATGAATGCCTCACATATGAATAACATTTCATCCATGTTTAATTTTATAAAAGTGATTTAATAAAAAAATTACAGGTAAAAATTATTGCATACTTACCTTATACTAAGCATTGTGCTAACACAATTTTAGGAGGAAGATGCAGAGTGAGTATTCCAACCACAGCTCTATTATCAGAACCCATACTTTTAAATGATACCCTAAAACTGTCTATCACCAAGAATGAGCAAATGTTAGAGTAATGAGACTAAGTTTTAGGGCTCTAGAGGAAAGGTAAATTATACTAAAACCTAAGAAGAACCTTATTGGGGCTAAGACACTTTGGATGGTATGAAAGCATTCATTGAAAATGAGGGTAAATGGTGCCTATTTTACTTGAAAATTCCTATTTTTGGTTCATCGATGAAATAAATAATTTGGTTCACATCTAGCCTATATACTTTGGAATTTTTCACAACCCATTTGAGGATCTTCTCTGAGTTAAACTGGTAACAGAGGAAGCCTGAAGTGGTATTTGAAAGCAATAGAGAGAGAGGCCAGTGGTTCAGGCTCAGGCTCAGTATGGTGAACTGGAGGATTATTTGTATTCTGGAGGCTGACCCAACCTGAAGGCATGTTTCAGAATGATCTGTGACTGTTTAATAATGATCATTACTACTACATTGGGAACCTCCCATGGTCCAGGGAAGTACAGGGTCAAATCTCTAGTGAGTAGACGAGGTTTGCCCAAGGCTACCCAGTCCCTGACTCAAAGAGGTGAGCCTCCAGTAACAGGACTGCTTGGTTTCCAAATAGCCTTCTCAAAACAAATATCGTAACAATTAGCAATTATCATAGAAGGTGAAAAAGTTCCTGTGGGGCATAGGACCCACTGAAAGGCCAGTGTTTCTCAGAAGTCTTTTGTAATCAGTTTAAAAAGGTATGCGATTCTGTGTTCTACAGCATACAATATCTCTGTGTAATGGAAAAATAATGATTTAATTCATCATTGGTTAAGTTACTTGGCCTCTCCCTTAAAATCTTCAGGCAGAACATTGTCCAGGAAGATGTGCTGAGTTTGTCCCATGGCTTTCTGTCTCCTAATTGGAGAAGCACAGTGCTGGAGAAAGCAGAGTACGTAAACACATTCTGTGGTCTGACATTCTGCTCAGCAGCTCTGTGATCTTGGGTACGTGGCTAAGCTTCTCTGAGCCTCAACTTATTCAGTGAGGGTAAGTTTGATGCTTTTTTTTTTTTAAGATTTTATTTATTTTAAGAGATGGAGAGAGATCATGAGAGAGCATGAGCCAGGGATCGGGAGGGCAGAGGGAGGGAGGGCAGAAGTGGACTCCCCACTGAGCAGGGAGCTGGACACGGGACTCGATCCCAGGACCCCAGGATCATAACCTAGCTGAAGGCAGACGCTTAACTGACTAAACCACCTAGGTGCTCCAGTAAGGCTGATTCTAATAGATATCTTATAGAGCTATAACCAAAACTATATGTTCATTTGGTGCTCGGCAGAGGTGTGGCCCTATTCTACCATGATATGGCTCTGAAAGTGGGAGAAGAAAAGCTCTCAAGCCTGGTTGATGAGTGGAGATGCAGAATGAAAGTACTTACATACTTCTCTTCTGCCCCTGCTTTGATACTTCAATTGGTTCCCTGTTAAAAAGTATGATTTAATTGCAATCGGCCTATGGCCTTTTGGGATTCTTTTGCTCTTCATCTCAATTTGTTGAAGAAATAAATGGAATGGTTTTACAGAGAAGCTCACAAAGTTGCACAATTCTGGCCATGAGTCTTGATCCGTTTTTACTTCAGAGCCTGTAGTGGTGGGGGTGGGGGTTAGAAGTCCATTTTAGCAATGACTGTTGCTGGTGGTGAGAATATCCCACATTTCTCTCTTCTCATGTGTTTGTCATTTTTATCTCAAAACAAAGGAAAGTGAAGACAAAAATACTTTACATTTACTCTCGCCAAGCTCACCTTAGAACTCTGAATCTTTCCTTAAAAGAGGCAGGGTAGGAAGACCCTGTGGAGATGAGAATAGCACCATTTATAATATTCATTGAGCGCAAGAAGCACTCAAGAAGTAGTCCAAGTATTGGCTTAAATCCTTTATGTGTTTCATCCCATTTAATGCTTGCTACAGCCCTAAGAGACCTGTCCTATCATCATCTCCATTTAGCCAAAATGATAGACCTCACAGCCTAAATCGTAGTCCCTCAGGACTTTAATCCAAACATTTTTGTTCATACCTGTAAGAGATTTTCATTTGAGAAATAGAGATTAAACTAGAGTTTTGTGTGAAGGCAAACCATGAGAACAGTAAAGGCATGGGGCCATAAAGAGAAGGTCTTGTTCTCAAAGGAAAGATCACTGTATAATAATGTGCTTTTCTCTACTCAGTCACAACAATGCAAGTAAAAGTTCCTTGGAAAAATCCAAGAAAGATATATAGTATATACCATATTTTGATGTAAAGCAAATTCTTTTCGTGGTGCAGATACCTCTGCTAACAATGGTATTTATCAAGACTATTTATTACAAGGCATTAAAATAAATCTTTTTTTCAATTACCTTCTAATGAAAGGTTCCAAATACCTTTTGAATGGTGACATATGGCTATAATCTATTCTAGGGGGGGATAAATCTTGCTTATACAAGGTTTCAAGGGCTCCCTCCTGAACCACATTAATTACTGATATAAACAAAGAGTATTATTATCATATTTATCAATAAATCCTGAACCTCATTGCAATATAGTTCTCTGGCTTAGATGACATTAATCATCAGGTAATTTCCAACAGTTATGGTGCAAATATGCTATAAAAGGGGTGTTTCTGCAAGCCAGTTGATTTGGAGCATGTTTATTAATGGGGTTGAATTCTGGGATAACCAGAGAAGAAGTCCTAGAGCTGTTGTACTCAATGACGTTGGCAAAATAATGATCTTAAGCAACTGGTGGGCTAAGGAATGAATAACTACTACAGAAAAATGTCAACCACTATGTCAAAGGTTGTTTTTTTTTAAGATTTTATTTATTTGACAGAGAGAAACATAGCCAGAGAGGAAACACAAGCAGGGGGAGTGAGAGAGGGAGAAGCAGGCTTCCCGCCGAGCAGGGAGCCCGATGTGGGACTCGATCCCAGGTCTCCGGGATCATGACCTGAGCCGAAGGCAATCGCTTAACCAACTGAGCCACCCAGGCGCCCCTCAAAGGGTTTTATCTGGGAGCTCCTGATGAAGAAGAATGAGGCTTCCACCCGCACCAAGCCTATGAAGTGCCTCTATCTCTTGCAATAACTTTGTCCTGAATGGGGTTTTATTTTACTAAGGAATTCACAGGATAGAAGGCAGAAAGTACCATCACTGTGAGAAGCCCAGTTTTCCAGCAAAGGGAAATCTCTCAGTCTTGTTGTTGAGACCACCACTTCCTTCTCATTCTGTAACTATGGCACTGTCGGTTTCAAAAGAGGGATCTGCCATGAAGTCATTCTTCCTCGTTTCTATTCACCTTTTGGCTTTTAAAAACTTCCCCAAGCTTTGGTTTACTTATCTGCTATATGAGGATAATACTAGTACTAAGCTCATAGGAGTTGGGGGCTTTGAATGTAAGATACTTCATGTCTGGCCCATTTCAAGTGTTCAGAGATGTTAGCTATTTCATCATTGATGGAGCCAAACAATTTAATATTCATGAAACAGGCAACCTGTACCTGGTCTTATTTCCTCAAACTCCGTTCTTTATTTTCCACTGAAAGGAAGCTTGTGTAAAAGGTAGAAGGTGATTTATAAAGGAAATACATTGATTACCTTCCCTGTTTATATGGTGATGAGTAATTTATACATGTACTTTTACTTAGTCCATGGCTTATAATGTTTGTTAGTTTATTCTCAGTTTATATGTGAAGAAATTAAGACAGAGAAAAAGACATTTATATTATAGAACACATAGGTAAGTAGCAGAGATGAGATTCAAACCTAATCTAACTTCAGTTTTTGAGGGTGCGGGGGAGGGCGCCTGGGTGTCTCAGTCAGCTAAGCCTCCAACTCTTGATTTTGGCTCAGGTCCGGATCTCAGAGTTGTAAGAGCCTGGTGTCCAGCCCTGCTTGGAGTCTGCTTGACTTTGCTGCTCCCCATGCCTGCATACACTCTCTAAATAAATACATAAAATCTTAAAGAATTTAGTTTCTAGGATATATGTGGAAATGACATGCTGACATTCTTTTGTCAACCTTGAATAGTCTGAATTGCCTAAGAACTTGGGGGTTCTTGAGTGCTTAGGTATGAAGGAATTGACCAGTAGGTAGTATGGCTCTATCTACATTCGGTCACATCTGCCTGTACTTGTATTAATCAAATGTTCAACATCTGTATCCTCTTACTATGCACGATGCATTGTATTGAGACTATAGTAAGGTACTTTTTAATCACTTTCCTCTTTTGTTTAGGAGGAAACTGAGGCACAGAAAGGCTAAGTAACCTGATGATGTCCATACACCTAGGTAAGCAGCAAAACTTGGATTTGAACCGCAGCACTCTGGTTCTAAAGTTGGTGCTCATTATACTACCTTTTCTGAAAAAGACAAACCTGTACACTAAGAATTGAAAAAGCAGAAAGCATTTAATGTCTGAGAAATAGAATGAGGTGGAAGACCTGAGTGATGGGTGAAGTCTCCCAAGGAGAAAGAGGAGATGGGAAGGGAGGCGACTTCTCAAGGGTGGAGTAAGCACAGACCTCGGAGAGTAGGGTGGGATGGGTAGAAGTGAAAGAGGCTAAGGAGGTGAGGAAAGACCATTAAGACTCTCAAGGGGGAGAAACAGGAGCAATGTGCTAGGACTGTGTTTAGAGAGACCCTCTGATTTCAGGCCCAGAGAAAATACTGCAAGGCATGCCGGATGAAACGGGAATGGGGTGGAGCTAGGGTGCTGGCCTATGGTACTCTCAGGGAAGATGGACATCTTAGTAGCCAGTTGGCTTTTGGGCTGAGGTTTAGCACCCTTACAATTACTGTGTCAGGCAAGGTCTCTGAAAAAGAAATAAGAATGCAAACATGTCTGAAATATTTTAGGTATTTTCAGAACTTTTAAGCATAGCAATCTTCAAGATGTGCTACATGAAAGTAGCACATAGAAAACAAAATCAAACATGGATATAAATACAATTGAGAAGTGGAAACTCTGGGGAGAGGATGAAAATTTGAAAAGGAAATCTTAGGATCAAGTACTGGATTTTATTAGATGCCAGGTTGGTGACAAAAAATAGAGTAGACAAAGTATAAGATTAATAATTAACCAAGGAGAGATATGCATATGCAAATTAATAAACCATCAAGATAATTAAGAGTTTATTATAAAGCAGAAAGGTTTTATTTCTTCAAAGATTGGAAGATCATTAATTATACTGTGTTGCAGACATATTAATCCCTTGGTCAGGCCTGCCTATGTCTGCTCCCACAATTTCTGCTATGGGCGTGAAGACTCCCTTTCCTTACTGGGGTGTTTGGAGTAGGGGCGGGCCACTTTGGGTCATCTAGAAAGAAAGAGATAACTGCCTTATTTCCACATGGAGCCCCAATTCCTATTTTTGGAACCTATCAGGCTCAACTGCCTTTTGATTCTGATATTCCTCTTTTCTTCTTTTTTTTTTTTAAAGATTTTATTTATTTATTTGACAGATAGTGAGAGAGGGAACACAAGCAGAGGGAATGGGAGAGAGAGAAGCAGACTCCCCACTGAGCAGGAAGCCCAACACAGGGCTCAATCCCAGGACGCTGCGATCACGACCTGAGTAGAAGGCAGACGCTTAACAACTGAGCCACCCAGGCACCCCTCCTGTTTCTTTTTAATACACTTCCATAACCTGCCTGGAATAGATTTCTTTAATAGCAACCGATTCTATGCTCAGACAGCTTTAATCAGATGTCCCAGTGGTTCTACGACCATCTGTTAGTCTTAGCCCAGTCTTTCTTGGATAAATGGTTTTATAAGACCATGCCTCCAATATAGTTTTAACCCTTCCCTGAGATAGCTTATCATTCTTGGAGTCACCATGCTAGATAATTCCTTAGAACTCCAGACGTATATTGTTTGTCAGCCCTTACCATTACCGTGTTTCATTTCAGCCATCCAGACTCAGCAAGTCCCCAGTTTAGGCATGGTACTTCCTCTTACAGTACTTACTACCCCAGTGAATGGCACCGCCATTCTTAGTCACCAGCCAGGATCCTTTCCTGACATTGCAGATGTCCTGTAGAGCACCACACGAAAGGCTTCGTAAAAACAGGCACCCTAGCATATGAATCTTAAAGAAGTTATAGTTTACTGTGATAGGTACAAAGGACACATTCTCAGCAAAGCTCTCTGCTAGATCTCAAGCTGGAGGATGTTTAAGAAGAGGGATTTCTTAAGTCTCGCCGGACCCCCACCCAGAGGAGGGGCTTGGGCTGGTAACTGTGGTTCTCTCTGGTCAGGGTGATGTCCTACCAGGGTGAAGAAAGCCCCAAATGAGGACTTAAATACTTATATCCTCTAAATATCATCATTCTAAAACTCCAGTGCAATAACCTGCCTATTTGAAAAAGGTTTTTAGAAAAGCTTATCACCTAGATTAACATCCACTTATGGTATGTTCCTATGCTACAGGTCCATCCTGCTCCCCATTCAGAAGTTGCATAATAGTGGTGAAGCCTCCTAGATGAACATCACATTCAGTTATGTACCAAAGACCAGTGCCTGGTGGTATGCAGTCGGTTATCTTCCATGATAGATGACTAGCAAGGGGTCCAAAGGGAGGCCTGGTGAGGGATTACACAGCCATCTTGGTCTCTCTTGACATCCAAATTCAAATCACATGATACCCACTGGTTTTATTTTCTAGCTCTCTTTAAATCTGTTCTCTTGTTTCCATACTTATTGCTATCATCCTGGCCCAAGTCCGTAAAAATCTTTCCTGTGGATCATTGTATAGTTCTCTCTCTTCACTTTGGTTCCTCCCAACCCATTCTTTAGATTGCAAGGGGAGTGATCTCTTCTAAACAGAAACTAGCTTATGTTATACACAAACATACACACCTGGCTTAAAACACTTTAGTAGACCCTCACTGTTGGAGGCTAAAGATGGAAATTCTTAATATGGCCCATTGATCCTTGCATTATCTGAATACTTCTTAACTTTCAAATTTCATCTCTGACCTTGATCTTCCACACCACTTTCCTTCCAGCTCTCATACATGCCATGGTCCTCTCCCACAGACTGCTTACCAGTATGCTTCCCTGCCAGGGACCTTCCCCAACACATCTTAAGAGCCCAACTGAACATTCTTTCCTCAGGAGAAGTTTCTATAGTTATGTGACTAGCTCAGTTCCCTCTTACGTACTGATGTAGCATCTTGAAACTTCTTTTCATACTATTTGTAATTACTACAATTTTACCTATATTTGGGGGATTATGTTTTTGCCCCTTCGCTAGAATATTAGGTACAAAAGGGGAGGGATTTTTACCTGTTTCAGTCACTGTTATATCCCTTTGGGAAGATGATGTTAGCAATGTGTGGGTCCCAAATCAAAATTTGTTGAAGTGAAGAGAGATGCTCACTGTTGAAACCCTAACACCTAGCTCATAGATGGGAATCTATAGGTACTAGGTAAATAAGTGAAGGAAGGATTGAGACTACAGTCCAGTGGGATGAATGTGAATGATTCCCTGCCTCATCTTGCCTCTCAATTTCAGATAATCATGGTGTGCCTTCCCTTTCATACTTTGTAGAAGTCTGCAGAGATGGAGTATTTATAGATATAATTTCATCCAGCTTGAATCTTTCCATTTGATTTGATACTACTGGCATTCAAGGAGCTTTTAATCCTTTCTAAGCAAAGGGCTACTTGGAACTCTATCACAAATAGATATAGTTTCTTTAATGTTTAATTTACCAGCAGGTAAGGACTATACAAAAAGCTTTTTACTCTGAATGTGGATGTGTCTGTGATTCAGAAGTTGACTGGTCATTTAGTGGGCAAAGAGGAAGACACCAATGGCTGGGTCTTTGCCGAAAGGTGATGAAATATGTTTGTTCTGTATAGCCCCAGAGGTTAGTCAGAGAATAAGGGTTAGACGTAGAAGGGAGAGAGATTTAGTTTGTTGTAACATAAAGCATTCCATAAATGGAATGGGCTGCCGTATGAACTGGTTGTTTATAAAGTCCGAATGGCTAGTTGTCAGGGAAGTGACAAAAATAATTCCAGAACTGGATGTACCATAGATAAGATGACTTCCATGCTTCCTTCTCTGAGATTCTATATTTGGTATAAAGTACATGTTGCATTTTAAGCTTGGGAAGAGGTAGTAAAACACAGTATGATAAGGGAAGCTGAACCACCGCTGAAGAATTTATTGTGGTGAATTCTGAGCTTGTAGCCCAGGAAACAGAATGAACCTAAAGCCCACAGTAGTGGTTGTATAGATTTTATGACAACACTGTCACCCAGGCTTTGATTATAGTTGTGACAAGACAAAACTTATTAATGTGTGAGTGTTTGCAGCTTTCCCTCCTCTCTTTGTCTGCCCCCAAATAAACTTGGCCTTGGCTGCTTAGATTCTCTCTTCCATTCTATTCCCTTCCCCAGCAGAATTTGTCATAGCTACTAAATGCCAGAGAGAGGGCTGGAGAAGGATCGACCACTCTGTAGACTGCAGTATTGGCAGAGTGGGCTGGAAACCAGCGTGGATTAGCTACCTCGTGGAGCTGACAACATATGATGGTGTAGACCATGAGACTGATTCCCCATTGTGGAATTCCTTCTCATTTACCCTTGCCTGTCCCGTGTGATTCTACTCTAAGAATAAGCTATCACAGACTCAAGCCTTAGAAGGATAATATAGACATTCTCAAAATAATAATCAATTGCTTCTGTGATCAATCACTCCTGTTTTTCAGAGGCCTGTTACTTTTGTGATCATTGGCTCCTGTTTTCCTGGAGTCCAGTATGGGAAACATTGGAATCAAAAAAGAGTCTTTTTCTTTGCCAATGACTTTGTTGTCTTTTTCTTAGTGAAACCGGAAGCAATGAGCAGGGAACTTCCCTATGTTCCCACATCACCCAACTAACCTACGTCTGTACTCACATAGTTTGTCTTTCCTGCTTTCGCTGTGCAAGGACACTCCCTGCTCCCAGGGTTAAACCCTGAACTTACTCTCTAGATCTCTCCCCTCCTTAACTAAATCATCATGCTATTCTTTCTCCTCCTCTGTAGCATAAATTTCTCTCATGCATTTTCATTAGCATACAAACTTGCTGCTTAATTTCTCTCCTTATGATATCAAAACCCCTAAAATTTATGATTGCTCTATTGCCCTCATGGGGACAAAGTCAGTGGTCCACTCTGGTTTCAATAGTCATTCTCTCAGCAGTATTTGACACTGGTTTTCGCCCCCTCCTTGAATGTTTCAATACTGGCTTACAGGACATCTCTCTCATTCTTTTCTTCTTACCTCATTGGCAGTTTCTCCTCCTCTCTCTTACCTCAAGACTGACTACCCAGATGATTTCAAACAGTGTCCTGGACCGCTTAGCAAATATGAGTGGCTGACTCTCACATTGACATCTCCCACTCAGGCCTCTACTCTGAACCCTGGACTCGTATATCTGTCTACTGAATTGCTCTCCCTGAATAGCCATAGACATATCAGACATAACACATTCAACCGAAACTCCTTATTCCTGTTCCCTGGCCCCTAGGTCATTCCCTTCTTGAAGCCTTCCCCATCTCTGTTGACTGCAACCTCATTTTCCCACTTATTCTGGCGATAATCACTGGCTTATCACTAACTCCTTTCTCTTTCTTAAATTCACACACTACTCCCCCAGGAGATGCTGCTTATCTCTCTTTTAAGATTTTATTTTCAGGGGTGAAAACAAGCAAGCACAAGCAGGGGGGAAGGGCAGAGGGAGAGAGAGATTCCCCACTGAGCAGGGAGCCTGATGTGGGACTCTGAGATTAGGCCCTGAGCAGAAGGCAGATGCTTAACCGACGAGCCACCCAGGTGCCTCTACTTGCAATATATATTCAGAATCCAAGCACTTCTCAAAACACCTAGACTTCCCACTCTGGCCGTGTCACCATCTTGTCTTCCCTGGATTATACAAGAACCTCTCAACCTGATCTTACTTTCCTCCCTGCCCTTCACAGTCTTTTCACAGAAGCCAATTTATTTTTTTTTTTCTAAAGCTGGTGGCACATCTGTGTCAAAGCAATCCTCGGAATGCCAGCCTTCTGAGTGAATTCAGAAAATAAACCTTTCTTTAGGAGAATACAGCCCTCTGCTGGATTGCCTTCGAGAGTTGGTGGCTTTCATTTCACTGAGTGCCTTAAATCCCATAGTGGTAAGCATGTCAGCCAGAGTAAGAGCTCTAGTTCTTTTTTTTTTTTTAAGATTTTATTTATTTGACAGAGAGAAACACAGCCAGAGAGGGAACACAAGCAGGGGGAGTGAGAGAGGGAGAAGCGGGCTTCCTGCCAAGCAGGGTGCCCGATGTGGACTTGATCCCGGGTCTCCGGGATCATGACCTGAGCCGAAGGCAGTTGCTTAACCAACTGAGCCACCCAGGTGCCCCAGAGCTCTAGTTCTTACAACCATCCAGAATGCCTCTGAGCACCGGGCCCCTTGCTGCTTTTCCGTTCTTCCTGAACAGACAAAGACTGCAAGCACACAGGGCCTTTGGACTCTGTTTTCTGTGGTTGGACTGCACCTGACCCCCACCCCAATATACAGACACATGACTCGATCCCTTACTTCCAGTACCTGCTTAAAATGCCAGTGGCTTAGAGGGCTCCCTGACCACCACTCACAATAGGATTCTCCCCAGGTGCTAACCATCCTGATCATCCTACTATTTTTCCCCGCTACTAACCTGACATCTGTTTCTTAGTTTTAAGTTCTATAGCTTCTACTTGCTACACAATGTTCAATAAATACTTGTTGAATTAATGCCTGGTGACTGTTCATTGAAAGGCTTTGGTAAATGCCTGAGATACGAATATTATATCTCAGGATCTGCCTCTCTTCAAGCCCTCTCACAATGAAGTTAGGGGACAGAACATCTGGGATGACCAGGGTAGAGGCTGAAACATGTGGATTCAGTGTGGTGGGAGCTGTAACCCATCTGAAACCCCCTTCCTTGGAAAGTGTTTCTCTCTAGGTAGAGCTCTGGAGAAAAGGATTTCAAAAGGACCCTTTCAATCCAGAGGTAAATAAAGGATCTTGTGACCCAAAAATGATCTAGTTCTGCTTATTAAAGTCTAATTTGGGGTTTGGAAACATAAACTTAAGCTAGCAATAGAATGTTTCTTTGACTGCCCTTGTCCTATGTGTCTGGGGACTATGCTAACCAGGTTTCCTCATGGTATCTATCCATCCATTCCCCACTCCCTACCTTCCTTAGAGACCCTAAGGAGATAGCTGTAACTTGGGGATGTTAGGAGAACTGTCCTTTCATTGTATGGCACATCTTAAAAATCCTAGGTCCTGGCTATCTCCTATCCATTCATATCTTTAACGTTACTAAACACTTGGATAGTAATGAAGAACTACCATCCACCATGGGCTTATGCATTTAGGTACTGTCCCCTGCAGTGCTGTGTCCTTACTCCTGCTTCAACAGGCAGCCTTATGAGACTGAATCCTGCTCTCATGTCTTTAGGTTAATGCACCAGTAGATGCTAAGTAGATTACCCTTTATCAGTCAATGGCCTTAATAAAAAATACTGATCTCCCTAGAAGAAGAGGGAATTCTGCCAACAGAGTATAGCTTTGGACTCAGCCTACTCTGCAGATTTTGAAATTGTCGAGCCTCCATAATTGTGTGAACCAATTACTAAAAACACCCCTCTCTCTTTATATGTATGCATATCCTGTTGGTTCTCTTTCTCTGGAGAATCCCAACTCACACACAGTCTGATAGGAAAGATGTGTATTATTCAAAAGTCACAACTGTCAATGAAGGATTATCACAGCAAATACCGCTAAGGAGAAATGCATGGGGTAAAGAAGTGTAAATTGGGGAGATTTTCCCTAGTTAGAGGAAGGTATCAGAAGGTGTCCCTAAAGGAGTGGCTCTTTAGTTATGATGCCAAAGGTAAGGAGAGCTCAGGATGGCAGAAAACAACGTTATAGGCAGAGGTTAAGAGTTTGTACAAAGACTTGGGGACTGTTTCCTTTTAATCTTTCTAGCACTTGGAGATGGAAGCTATTATTGTCCTTATTTTATAGATGAGAAAAAGCGAAGCACGTGGAGGTGAAATATATTGTCCAAAGCCACGTAGCTAGGATGGTGGGGCTGGGATCAGGGGATGATGCTGGACACAGAGCCCATGCTGTCGGCCATCAAGCCCAGTGCCCCAGTCCTACTGGGGCAAACAGCAGGGGGGCGTGCATACTGAACTGTTTTCTGACTCACCTGCTACCAGTGACTCGATGGGAAGGCTATTCCTTGCAATTCATCCACTTACTCCTCCTGTGTACGACACACAAAAATCTAGGTCCTGTGCTAAATGTTGGGAGTTGAGATGAACGTGACAGACACAGACTCTAGGAAAGCTCAAATGAAGGAACAGACATGTTTGTGTGCACAGAAGGAGCCTCCTTTGCGAGAGGAAGGCATCACAGATCAAGTACCTTTTGAGCTGCCCTTTGAAAGATGCTGTCTCATCAGTATGGAGATACAGAAAGGGCTGTCATGAAGGGAGGGTTTGTTTTACTTACAGATCCCTAGAAACACAAGGTGTGCCATGCAAGGGGGAAAGCATCAGGGCCAGTCTGGGGGCAAGAGCCTTTAGCGTGGTTTCCACGGGAAGGAATGGTCTAGGCAAGGTAGGCCTAGCTAGTTTGACCACCTGTAGCGGGCTCTGGGGCATAGGCTCTGTCCCTCGCCATCTGGTTCTGGCTCTGGGGTGACAGAGCAGGGGAAGAGTGGTCCAGGGCGTGAAAGCCTAACAAAGGAGGTGGTGAGGAGTATGGACTCTGAATTGGTTGGTTTGCACATGATAGGTCTGCCTGCAGGTAGGTGAGTTGTGTGCCGTCCTTCAGACTTAGCTAATCCCTAGTGGGCCAGTGCCTCCCGGCAAAGCCCCTTGGTACCAAAGCATCAGAATACAGAAAAAGACAGGGTTAATATACACGCAGAGGTAAATATTAGGAAGAGATGGGATGAGGCTGTGTGGGGACGGCCATACCATGGACAGACCAGCACTGAGGCATGAAGGCACCTGGTGATTTGGGGAATGACAAACTATGATACACTGGAGAACAGTCTGTATGAGGCTGGGGGGAGATGGAATTGGAGTTAAAGTACCTTGAAGAGGAACTTAGATTTTACCTTTAAGCAATGAGGCACCATTAAAGGCTGCACGATCAGACATACTGGTTAAGAGGCAAAGGGCATGTGTTGGAGGCATCCCACATACAGTAACCACTGAACACTGGCCCCAGCTTTTCCTAGCATTGCTTCAGGGAGGGCTTCCTTGAACTAGCCATTTGCTGTCTGTCAACCTAAAGACCAGGTAAAATGCCTTAGATGTTTTTCTTTTTTAAATATTCAGTGTATTAATTTCACACATGAAGAGAAACCATATTAAATCTCACTACATAATTAGCCAAACCACAAATACATTTTCAGAAACAAAGATGACTCATGTCATTTCCTAATTAAACCTTGAAAGGTTTAATTAAAAAGCATAATTTGGAGAAAACTAGTTTAGGAGGAATTGGGCCTTAGCAGCGTGAATATGTACACATAGAACTGCCCTGCTCAGCCTCTGCTGAGGGTGGAAGGAGCCGCCCCATGAACCAAGGGACCAGCACTTTGTGGAGGGATGGGCTCTGCTCTCCTCATGCAGGACACACTGTCTCAGAGCCAACAAGGGAGCCCAGGAAGAGTAAGGAGCAGCCTTTTAAGGAAACAAAATTCTACTGCTTCGATGCACTAGATGCCAAGAACACATGGGTGGCCTGGCAACACAGCAAAATATGAAGAATGATAGAACCAGGGAGTGCTTTCTCTCTGTCCGGCACGGGGCTGGCTGCTTTGTATTAATCCTGCACCATTTCCTCATCTTAAGTCTGTGACATGGTGCTATTGATTCCATTTTTCAAACATGGAAATCAAGGCACAGAGGCACAAGGCAGAGCTAAGACAGCTTGTCTGACTTCGGGGCCCTCTCTTCAAGCTGCTTCTGGAAATGGGTGAGAAGCCAGTGAGCCCTGGAGCAGAAAGCCCGCACTGGAAACCTGGCTGTGGGATTTCAAGCCTCCATTCCTCATCCATGAAAGGGGGGCTAGTAAGACCTTGGAAGGTAGTGGTGAGGTTTGAATAAAAGCCTGGTGGTGGGTACTGGGGGCATCTATTGCGTGAAGCACTGGGTGTCGGGAATGGGGAATGAATCTTGGAACACTGGAAAAAAAATTTAAGTAACAATAAAAAAATAAAAAAATTTTTTAAAAAAAGGAACATTAAAAAAAATGCATACGAGCAGGGTGCCTGGGTGGCACAGTGGGTTAAGCCCATCTGTCTTTGGCTCAGGTCATGATCTCAGGGTCCTGGGATCGAGGCCCACGTTGGGCTCTCTGTTCAACAGGGATCCTGTTTTCCTCCGCTCTCTCTGCTTGCCTCTCTGCCTACTTGTGATCTCTCTCTGTGTCAAATAAATAAATAAAATCTTTAAAAAAAATGCATATGAGTGGCCCCTGGTTGGCTCAGTAAGTTGAGCGGCTGCCTTCAGATCAGTCATGATCTCAGGGTTGTGAGATTGAGCCCATATCGTCGATCCTGCTTCTCTCTCTCCCTGTGCCTTTCCCCAAGCTTGTGCTTGTTCTCTCTCTTTCAAATAAACAGAATATTTTTAAAAATTTTATTTATTTATTTGAGAGAAAGTGAGAGCATGAGAGGGGAGAAGGTCAGAGGCAGAAGCAGACTCCCTGTGGAGCAGGGAGCCCAATGCAGGACTCGATCCCGGGACTCTGGGATCATGACCTGAGTCGCTTAACCAACTGAGCCACCCAGGCGTCCTCAAATAAACAAAATCTTAAAAAAAAAAAAAAAGAAATGCACATGAGCCCAACACAGGGAGGCACCCTACAGACAGCAGCCATGCTACTGATCCCTACTCCCAGCCTACCAGCATCACCATCAGACAAAGTTAGTGGGTCCCGGCAGACATTTTACAACAGAGTATTTAGGAACACTATGGGGGCGAGTAGTTCAGTGGCCAATCAGCATTGAAGGGGAATCATAACATTGAGGCCGTGCTGCAAATTTTTCTACTTAAGAAAAGACCGTGGATGGCAGAAAATATATTTAGAACAGACATTGTTTTCTTCTAAACAATGTTGTCAGCATCCTACTTAAAACCAGGCAAAGGTTTCCTAATTCCTTAAGGATTTTAAAATCCTTAGCTTGGCTACCTGTGCGGTCCCACAGGAGTTGGCTCGCCTACCTCATCTTGTGCCTCTCTTCCTCTGTAAGGACATCTTGGCACAGGGTGCCCCTCTGCTTTCCTGACAAGGACTCCACCTATGCCAGGCACTGTGCGGAGCCCCGATATGCGGATTAGTTCATTTAATCTGCACAACAGCCTTATGAGGTGGGTATTCGTGTTATCTCTTCTTTACAGTTGTGGAAAGTGAGGCCCTGACAGGGCAACCAACTGGCAGAAGAACACATAGTTATCGAGTGGCGAGGCTGTAATTCAGACCCAGACAATCTTGCACCATGGTCCTAACACTCCAGCTCCCCATTCTACCACACCCCCCCAGTTTGACCTTGCCTGGCTCTTCTAGCCACTCTAAGGAAATGTTCATCGAGTGAGGCCAGATTGATGTTGATGTGGGAACATGGCTTAGTTAGTGAGGATTGGGAGAGGCTGGCATGATGAGCCCGCCCCATCTGGCCCCAGAGGAGACAGTCTGTAAATCCTAAATGTGCCGTGTGACGCAATTACCTCTCTCTTCCATCGTCCCCTTGCATGGTCCTCATTGAGTTTGAAGTTCGACTCGAGGAACCAGATTGCCCTTTGCTGATGAGCTTCTATAAGACTTAAAGACTCTAATCTCCTGTCCTTCCCATTCAGTCTAGAGTCTGTCAATGTATAATAATTCCATTGACTTTAATCTTCATTATTAATCTTATCTATTCCTGCCATCCCCTTCCCATGATTGCTTCTTAATTTTCAGCCCAAGACAAATGACAAGGAATACGATGACTGACCAGACACATTAGAATGACTGTAACATGCTTTCATGGTGCTTCACAACCATGAAGGCTGAGTAGCTGTGTACCAAATGTCAACTGTCACAGCTCAGGAAGCCCTTTCCTGGGTCTGTCAACAGTGAGCTCTAAGAAATAAAGCTCTTTTGCTCCAGGGAGAACAGCACAGACTTTCAGCCCCAAGTGTTTATGGATGTATATGTAGTTCTCACAATCCTGACATCAATGATCTGAGATGAATTTAAGACAAGTGATAAAAAAAAAATTATTGAAAGGATTCAGATTCTTCATCAAAGCTTTGTGTTCTGAATGGCTTGTTTTGAAAAAACAAGTATGCTTCAGGCGAACCTCTCTCTATATGTCTGTATATACTTATTGACTATATCATATATGTGATAGGATATATTCAAATAGGCATGAAAATCTCTTGAAGTATCACTAAATTAATACATGCAGTCTATTCTTATTATTCACATAGGGTCCTGTGAACACTGAAATAACAAATACTGAACTGTTAGAGGAAATAGAGGAGCAGTTCCTGTGAGCCCCTGGTCAACTGATCAATAACCCTGTTTTATGTTTAAAGACACTCGATATGCATATTGTTGATTCATTAACAGTGAACTCATGGAGATCACCATAACCTATATCTGATGAAGCTTATTAACACACATACTTCCTCCATAAAACACAGCACAGCCTCCTTCTGCTGAAGAACACCAGATAACAGTTCAACACTATGCTTGGGTGCCATTTTAAAGAGCAAAATCACACAATAAAATGTCAGTAAATAAACCCCAAGAAGAACACATGTTACAGCATGAGAGCTGAAACAATAAGGCAGAGGTGCCCTGCTAAACTTCACATGGGAACATGTACACTGACTCAAATTTTTCACTACTCTGCCCATGTCCATGAATGACCAGAGAAACAACAGCAAGTATTGATTTGGGGGTTACAAATCTTTTCATACTTATTTGTATTTATTTTGTATTCTTTTTTTGGTGTGTATTTGGGGCACATAATTTTGATGTATTTCACTTTGGGGAGTTTCAGGAAGTCATTTCAGTGAGTAGGTGAATTAACAAATATGGATCCATGAATAATGAAAATTGACTATAAGTAATAATCTTGTGCTCTCAGTTTGAGATTCCCTTCACATATGTGGGACATGGATATGGACACCCCCCCTCCACTCTTCCCCTGTGAATGGCACAATTATTTAGCTCCTTGAACTGATGTTGGATTAGTGCAGAGATTAAGTTCAATTGGTGTGTGATGCACACCCTTCCGCTTACTTGAGAAAATACTGGAAATTGGTTAAGGTAGCCAAGTAGTAGTGGACATTGTGGGGAGACTCCTCTAGCTCACAATGGTCACCATTTAACTGCCTGGTCACCCTTAACTGAAACTATGCTTATATTTATATATTAATTCAGCTGATTGGGATAGAGTACTAAAGAAGCTCTTCATGACGCTTGCTTACGTTCAAGTTTGGGCGGGATAGATACTAAACAAGTTAAGATTGTTTTAAGTGCTATGAAAGAAACAATGAGAGGATAGAGACCCACTGGAAAACTAAGCTATTCTGGAAAATAGACCTGGGCTCATTATGCCATGTGGACTGAGGAGTAGGAGGAACAGACGGAGTAGAGCCCAGACCACCCTGGCTCTAGAGTTTCCTAAGAAATTGGAGGCTGGCTTTTGGATTCTGTGAGGAAACCCAGTAGGGTTATAATATTTTCCCCCATAATCTGAGTCTGTCCAGTCCCTTCCCTTCTATTCCCTTCCGTTCTCTTCCCTTCCCTTTTCCCTTCCCTTCTCTTCCTTCCTTCCTCCCTGCCTCCTTTCCTTTCCCGTCCCTTCCTTCCTTCCTTCCTCTCTCCCCCCCTTCTCTTTCTTTCTTTCTTTTCAAAAATTTAACTTATGTTATAGAGAGAGTATGAGTGGGGGAAGGAGGAGGGGAAGAGGGAGAGGGATAAGTAGATTCCCTGCTGAGCAGGGAGTCCAATGCAGGGCTTGATCCCAAGACTCTGAGATCATGACCCAATCTCAACCAGTCAGAAGCTTAACCAATTGAGCCACCCAGGCACCCCATATCTGCCTAGTTTCTAATAATTGCATCTGATGCTTTTAATCTAATAGGGTAGCTGATTGGAATACTTAAGTGGGAACACTATCTTGGTTGGAAAAATAAACTTTATCAAATATAAGTTCATAAAATAGTGACTATCTTATCTTATCTCCATAGCATGCCTGCATACCAATGGCTCATCTTAAATGTTTCTTAAAGATCTGCCAAGCCTGTAGTGCTACCTTCTTTGCAACAACTGGACAGACATTAGCCTATCACACCTCTGCAGAGATACGTATTTTTGATGTATTTGACTTTGGGGAGTTTCAGGAAGTCATTAAAATATAAAACCCGGTTAAAAAAAAAAGTGTATGTACTGGATTAAAGCTAATATAGTAGCTCCCAGGGATCTCTCACTGAGCAAAACCAGGTCAAGGCCTGGAGACAACCTTTCCCTGGAGTCACAGCAAGAAGTAAAGTTCAGCAATTACCACTCCTAACAGAGAGGGTCATCCTCGGGCAAAATACAGGGATTAGAAAGCACTTAGGTTGATGATGATGGCTGCTGAAGCAGCTTGCTTCAGAATTTATTTTTTTTTTTTCCTCCAGCTTCATTTTCCTCTTATCTCTGACTGCTCCACAAGGGAGATAGCGAAAGATACATTTGCAGGAACTTAATGTTAACTTGGCAGGAAGCCATCCATACTGCCTTCGCGGTGTTTACTAAAGTAGGACATTCTAGAACTCCACCTCTATGGGACAATTTCTGTAAAGCCTCTTAGAGCATTGCACAGAGCTGGAAGGTGAAGTTACTTCTTATCCATCTATTTATTTATTTAAGATTCATTTATTTTAGAGAGAGAGAACACGCACAAGAGGGAAAGAGAGGGAGAGAATCTCATGCAGATTCCATGTTGAGTGCAGACCTTGATGTGGAGCTCAATCCCAGGACCTGGAGATCATGATCTGAGCTAAAACCAAGAGCCAGACACTTAACTAGCTGTGCCACCCAGGTGCCCCAGAAAGTGATGGTCCTTTTTAAAGTGCTTGGTGAAATCAAGTGATATTGCTTCCAGGCCAAAAAAATTGTTTTTCTCAGAAAGGCAATACTTTGTTTTCCCAAGGATGTTAGAATTGGTAAAAAGCATTCAGTCATTCACTGAATATTTACTGAGCATGTGTTCTCTATCACGACTAGGTCTATACAGAAATAGGCACATCTTAAAAAAAAAAAAAAAAGTAAACATCCTAGCTTTTTCTATCACTTCTCGAGAAACCAGTGACAGAACGCCAGAGAGAAGAATCTCTGTATCGCAGGCACTTCCTATTCATCAGGCCCAGATTCTGTCCTGTAATTCCTAGTGGAGAAGACTGACAAGCAAAAGGGAGCTTATGAAGCAAGCACACTTTCTCCAGATGCCCCAGCTGTAATGCTGTGTGAGGGTTTTAAGAGGGAGGAGCCTGGATCCTTTCTCTGTGCCTCTCAAGCTCTTTTATCAAGAGTCCCTAATGGCTGGTGGGTTGTGAAGGTGGGGTTTAGAGATGTCTGCTTTCCATGCTGACTCCCTTTCTGACTCCCCAGAGTAGGGGGGGGAATAATAAAAGTGACAGGAAGTTTAGGTTGTTCCAGTCTTTGCCCATAACACAGATGACCAAAAGGATGGATTTCTGCTCTTTCCAAACCCAAAGTTTCTTGCCTCACCATGTTGCTGATGGGTAAAAAAAGGGGAGAAATAATAGGTGTGCAAGACTGATTCATTGTTTATACAAGTAGTGGCTCAGGTGAAAAGAAATCAGTTCCCCAAAAGCTCTCAAATGTACAGGATTGTTGCAATGTTTTTCATATTACTCTGAATTCTTCCTCCCAAGACCTCAGTCTTAATCTCTGTCTTCAGCACAAAAACCTTCCCCTCTGCTGCCTTCCAGATTTTCTCCCAAGCTAGAGCTGGTGAGCCTTCAAATTACCCCGACTCTAATTGCTATGTACTTCATATGCACACGGCTTCTTTCACTACAATGCTGTTTGCACGCAGAGGATGTTCATCACCAGGTGAATATGAGAGTGAGGAGGTAGGAATAACTCAGCTGTACTAAAACCCTCTGCTCTTTTGGAAATCACTTTGATTTCAAAGTGTATTTGTGGCTAATTCATGTCTGTGTTCACAATGAGAATGCTCTGCAATTTTAAACTCTTCCTATTGTTTTTGTCTCCACATGGTCTTGGTGATCTCTGCATAATGTCCTGAATTTAGGGACGTTCCACATTCTATATCAACGAATCTACTCGGATCACTTTCCCATCTGTTCAATTATACCCATTCAAGTACAAGCAAGAAATGTGTTTGAAGACCAGTGTTTTATCCTGCAAATTAATGCAAATTTGGCATACGTTTCTGAATATATATATATTTATATATTTATTATGTATGTGTATGTATGTATGTGGCCGCTATAAGCTTCAAGTAAGGCTGCTGTTCTAGAAGATGTGCACTGTTTATATTCTGAAGCTTATCTTATCACTTTGCACCCTGATTCATAAGCCGAAGGAGGAGAACCTAGCTTATAGAGTGCTGTCTTTCACCTTGACCCAAACCGGGATAAAATAAAACATAAATTGGACTCTTTGAAAAGTCCTTTTAGGTCATTCAGCCAATGGTGCCAAAAGTTTATTCTTAACATCATACCCACCCTAATATTTACTTACTATTTTTTTAAAGATTTTATTTATTTATTTGACAGAGTGAAACACAGCTAGAGAGGGAACACAAGCAGAGGGACTGAGAGAGGGAGAAGCAGGCTTCCTGCTGAGCAGAGAGCCCGATGTGGGGCTCAATCCCGGGTCTCCAGGATCATGACCTGAGCTGAAAGCAGTTGCTTAACCAACTGAGCCACCCAGGCACCCCTACTTAATATTTTTTAATGAATACTTTTCTTTTCTTTTTTCTTTTCTTTTCTTTTCTTTTCTTTTCTTTTCTTCTTTTTAAAAAATATTTCATTTATTTGACAGACAGAAACACAGCCAGAGAGGGAACACAAGTAGGGGGAGAGAGAGAGAGGGAGAAGCAGGCTTCCCGCCGAGCAGGGAGCCCAATGTGGGGCTTGATCCCGTGTCTCCAGGATCATGATCTGAGCCGAAGGCAGTTGCTTAACCAACTGAGCCACCCAGGTGCCCCATAATGAATACTTTTCTTAAATTTTAAAAGGTTACTCTCCTCTACTACCATTAATGGAAAATCAATATTCCTTACCCCAAAGAATATAGATGATATAATACGATAAAAACATTTTTCCCAGAAACTATTACATACTAAAAAGTTCTGAATTTAAAAGTTCTGATCTCTTTAAAAAGTAAACATATACAAGGAAATATTACTCAGCCATAAAAAAGAATAAGATCTTGCCATTTGCGGCAACGGGTGGACCTAGGGGGTATTATGCTAAGTGAAATAAGTCAGAGAAAGACAAATACCATATAGTTTCATTTTTATGTAGAGTCTACAAAACAAAACAAAGTAGAGACAGACCCACAAATACAGAGGACAAACTGTTGGTTGCCAGAGGGGAAGGAGGACAGGCAAAATGGGAGAAGGCCAGTCGGAGGGACAGGCTTCCAGTTGGAATGAGTAAGTCATGGAGATGGAAGGTCCAGCATAGGGAATATAGTCAATGGTACTGTAATAGCGTTGTATGGTGAGACTGAAGCTACCTTGTAGTGAGCACAGCATAACAGATAGACTTGTCGGATCACTATGTTGTTTATCTGAAACTAACTGCGTGTTAACTATAATGCAGTTTTTTTTTTTATTGTTACTTAAATTTTTTTTCCCAGTGTCCCAAGATTCATTCCCCATTCCCCACACCCAGTGCTCCATGCATTAGGTGTCCCCAGTACCCACCACCAGGCTCTCCCATCCCTCCACTCCCCTCCCTCCAAGTCCCTCAGTTTGTTTCTGTGTCCAAAGTCTCTGTTGTTTCGTTTCTCTCCCTGGATTACCCTAGTTTCCATTTAGGAGGACAGTGGGAGAAGGAAACTATAATGTAGTTTTAAAAAAGTAAAGTTAACACCAAGGGATTTCAAAACAAGCACTAACAAGACTTTATCCTTGCCTTAATCGGGATGGTAGAGTTGAAAACGGAATGGCTCTGTTACTCTATTATTTAACATCTCACCTACCAGTGGTATTATCTCCACGAACACCAGTGGTATGGTGGTGTTTTGAGGAACATGGACAGTACTATTCCTTTTCTATTGTTGAAGAAAATTAACAGCTCAGAGAAATTCAATGAATTGCTTATTAATGACAGAACCAAACTTAAAATCCATTTCAGGCCCTTAATTAAGTGCTTTTTCAAGTATACAACAATTCTCATTTGGGAAAAAAAATGACATTTAAATATTATTTCTTGGTCTCCCTGTCATGACCATTTACCACATTGACACAATCTATATCATTAACAGCTTGTCCAATAATCTAGCTCAGAAATCTTCTCATATTAAGTTCATCTCTAAAAGGAGAGGAACAATTGTTTGTTTTCAAAGATAAATATTCAAAAATAAGGAACTAATTTATATTTGTTCATTTGGCTGTGTTCATTTTGGTTTTGTTGTTTTGTGTTAGCTCAAGGGCCTGTTTTCTAGACTAACCATGAAACTTTTCTTTTTAAAAGAGAAAGGGTGGGACACGCTGTAAGATCTGATAATGCACTAAGACATATAAAATTTGAGTACATTCAAACATTCTTTACTGAGAGTAATAATTACAATGAATGAAGGGAATGTGAATCTAAAGAAATAATTATATAAAATGGGCATGAAACCTATTGTTTCATGATATGCTGGTTGGCATAGACTTATTATACTCTAAAATACCATCCTAGTCCGCAGATAGGAATAGACAGAAAGAGAAGTGAAAACAAATACTAATTTTCATATAAAAATGTCTGGCTTTTGACTGAAAGGTGCTCTACCAAGACCCTGAAGCTTGCGTTTTGTTTATGACTATGTATATATTTTTATATATGTATCTGTGATAGAATAATATCTTAATATAATAATGATAGTACTTTTTTGGAACATAGGATACTTCCTATTATTCAGCTACTCCTCTCCTTATTCAGGTAACAGGCATTGTATTCTATACAAACTATTTCAAGTAAGAAGTGACGGGGGTGCCTGGGTGGCTCAGTTGGTTGGGCGACTGCCTTCGGCTCAGGTCATGATCCCAGAGACCCCAGACTGAGCCCCGCATGGGGCTCCCTGCTCGGTGGGAGGCCTGCTTCTCCCTCTCTCACTCCCCCTGCTTGTGTTCCTTCTCTAGCTGTGTTTCTCTCTGTCAAATAATAAATAAAAATCTTTAAAAAAGAAATGACAGAGCAGTATGTAGGTAATGAGAGAGTCAAGTTCTTGGCTTTTAGATCTCAAAAGGGCTAGGCCATGGTATAAATAATGGATTCTTAAAGAACAGTTGAAGATTCAAGTAACATATCATCAAACTTGATGAACACTCTTCCAGATGGAGGAAAGAAAGGAATAAGTCACAAGAAAAGAAGAAAGTTTAGACAATGAAGAGTTTCTGAGAATGGGCCCCAGTGTCTTTTTCATGTCCCACGAAAGTCTAAGTGAAGGACAGGGAAGACCATTGAAACCTCCTAAGTTTGGACACGACAGCAGAAAGAAATGTACCCTTATCCTTTTCCAAAGTGTCAAGAACCCAAGTAGAAATGGTTGCCTGATGGGTCCAACAGACAGAGTAAGGGCATTTTAGTGTGCCTCTGAGGGGGGCACAGGAAGGAGGGAACTTTTTTCCACCATGTAAGTGCAACAGGAAAGTGACATAGAGAATGGATAGAGTGCAGGGTCTTATTGTCAGGATGAGAGGGATGCAATAAGATACTGCCAAAACCAATGAGTGAGGATCAGGAGAAATAAAGGCATCTTGGCAGATGTCATTATAAGTGGAGAAGGACAAAGATTCAAGTGCCACTACTCAGATGCTTTCTCATGATACTAGTACTCCAGCTAAAACTGAGACATACAACCAGAGTGAGAAGGATAGAAGATCGTGATATATTGGATTAAATAATAGATCTATGCTATCTAGAAAAGTTGATGTTCCACATACAGGGAAAAGAGGGTCCATTTGTTTTTTATTCCAGGTTGGAATTGTACCTGCTATAGATACATATAATGTGAGATTTTATACTCAAAAGATAGATAATACATTATACTACTGCATCCTTCATAGAAATGAGAGAAAAATAGGGTTTAAATATATCCTTCTAGTGACTTTTACCTTGGAATTTCTGACAAAATTGAATATGATTGCACCAGCTTGATTAGAGTATTTTAGTAAACATATTTGAACTCATCATGAATAAAAACAAGGTACCACAAAATAGTGGTGAAGGGAAAGATCTAAGTCACATCACTATTAGAGGACTGGCCAAGACACAGAATCAAATATTAGAGTTCTTTAAAGTAAAGTAATAAGAGACTATTCGATGCCTGTGATCACAGAATCATGACAAAGAAATTCATCTTCTTTGAGGGGCATGCAATGCCTGGGCAGAATCGATGCAAACTAGTCACACACAGCTCAATGCCAACACTCAAAATATTGAGTTCTTCCTAATTAGTATAGCCTACAGCCGTCTGACTTTCTGGTGTGTGTGTGTGGGGGGGGGGCTCTTTTGACTTCTAGATCAAAATGATAATCACCTTTAAGCTGATACCTTATCTTTTTAAATCACTGGATTTGTTATCAGTTGGTTTTAAGTTGAGGTATCCTGCAGTAATAAGGACCCAGAATTTCAATGGCTTACAAAAGCAACACACTGATATCATGGCAGAAAAGAAGAGAGAGGGGCGCCTAATGGCTTAGTTGGGTGAGTGTCAGACCCTTGCCCTCAGCTCATGCCTTGATCTCAGAATGATGAGTTTGAGCCTTGTTTTGGGTTCCACACTGGCTGTGGAGACCTCTGCTAAAAAAAAAAAAAAAAATGGACATTAAAAATGGTAAACCAAGCTATCGCCAATGGTTCTTGAAGTTTATTCATACTTCTTTGGTCAAAGCAAATCATGGAATTCCTGATATGGACAGGGCTGTGCAAATATCCTCCAAGGAAAGGTGGCAGATATATTTAATGTACCATACATACTTTTACTTCTATGATTACAAGTGGATTTTTTTTAGCAACCTACATATAAAATTATTTTAAGAAGAAGGTGGCTTGATTTATAAATTCACTTTTTAACTTGTGAAAAAAGAAGTACCTACTTTGATTAACTATCATATTAAGGATGCCTATAGCAGCATTTGATATGTAGATGTTTTTAATGAAATTCTGCCAAATCATTACTATGCATGGATTATTATAAATTAAAGATCTTCAAGGAAGAACTAAAATGTCATTTCTTTTCTTCTACTCTATCTCAAACTTTCACATCCGATTTGGTTCTTTGGGTTGATGTTAACAGAAAATGGCTGGTGTATTTTTAAAGCTAGTACCTCATAATTTTTTTTAACCTAGGTAAGCTACCACCAGATGAATGGTGGTACCTGAAGGGGAACTACATAGACAACTTCCAGGTACTGTTAGCTGCATTGAAAAAACACTAAATTGTGGGAAAATGTGCAGCTAGCTTTCACTATATTTGAATTAGTTATACAATTTAGACCAGCATTTAAAGAAATATAAACTTGAAGATACTGTTCTTTATCTTGTCAATCACTGTTTAATTGATACCTGCTTTACTAACAGACTTGAATAACCTACTTTCCTATTATAAGTATTTGATGAGTTCAAGAATGTTTATAGTTTTTACATTTGAACACTTTTAATAAAAAAAAGAACTTGAGGTAGACAATAGACATTTATTTTTTTTTCCATTTGCCTCCGTTCATCTAGTTACTGTGCCCATAATTTCTTTGGGTATCCACCCCTCATGTATATTCAGGCAATATGATTTGGATGGCTCTACCTATACTTCCACCCAGGAAGAGTCACATGACCCATCTCTGGCCAATCTGAGTATTGTACTCTTTTGGCTACTCATTAATGGTTCAGGAATAAGTATGTAATCCAAGTCAGTTTGGCGTTTAATTTGAGGATTTTTATTAGAACTGTTGAGAAAAGATTCTTTCTTTCTTCTTCTGGAGTGAATTAAAAGGAGGGATGGAAGCCTGGGAGGCATCTTGATGGAGCTATGGGAGAGCTTTCCTGAGAACAGAATAGCTCAAAAATGGAAAGAGTCAAGTGGTGTTTTGGTTACACATTTGGGTTTCATGGACCCCAAAATATGTCTGAAGCATATTATTTCTTGGGCTTTTCAGTTATGTGAGCCAGTCATTACTATTCTCTTATTCCCCCACCACCCTTTTAGAAGTCTGTTTGAGTTAGGTGTTCTTCCACTTGCAGCTAAAGTTCTTACTAATACACTTATCCTTCTGCTAGACAAAGTTCATTTCCCTCTCTGTATATGAAAATTACCCAAGAGGGAATTGTGGGTCAGAATCACAGTGTACCATATAATTTTATGTAAATCACAAAAGCAGTACAAAGCCATGGTGTATGGAAACCTTGTTCTCTGTCATGTTATTAATGGTGGAAGAATATAATAAAATCCATACCGGCATGGATATTGTCTCATCTTTACTTCAATATTTTATATTCATTTGCTCCTGTGCTTTATAGTATGAAGAATTCCTTATTTCTGTATCCTCAAGATCCAACACTGTACCCGGCCCAAATTATGTGTGTAATAAACGGCTGAACAGATGAATGCAGGCATATTCCTTAGTAGAACTGAAACTTAGTATAGCAAAAAATGTTATCAAAGTTGAATTCTTTTATTTCAATCAGTCTTGTAGCATGAGCCATTGACTTACCAAATGCATATTAAGAAATAATCCTATTCACAAAACTTCCCAAACGCCAGGTGTTGAATGGCTTAGAAACTATGTGGAAGGCAGGAAATTCCAGGAAGAAGGGACACCTTGAGTAAAGTACAACAAAGTAGTCTTGGCAAACTTAGAGATTAGGTTTTCTATTCCAGAATCAAGCAGCATTTTGCCTTTTCAAAACATTATTTGAAAGTGTCTTTTCCACAGTTGTCAATAACTATAAAGAGTCTGAGGTTTCACCCCAACTGCAAGCTAGTAAGATAACCTGCTACAGTTCCATGAATGCTGGCAGAAGACAAGAGATGCTTAGGTCAGAGACAAGGGACTCTTTTACTCATGGCACAACAAGCATAAGCATCATCATGCTTCTGTCAACTTTCCTTGACTCAAACCCCATGTGTGTGGAGCTACACAGATGGTCCCAGAGGGCTGTCTGCAAATGCAGCGGCTTAAGCTATAGAAGAAGAACCTTGAGCTTAGGGAACCCAAACCTTCCTTAATGGGCAATAATTTGCCTGTGCTTTGCTCTGGAGACAGATACTGTTATTATACTGGAGAGTTAGTAAGGCTGCTCTCTGCTCTGGAGGAGAAGCTACCTATTTCCTAAAGCTGCTCGTCATATAAACTTCCCCGAGAAGAGACTTTGGAATTGAAAGCTAAACACAAGACACACTGTAACACAGTAGACCCAGGAGAATTGCCTCTCACCAATAATAACAGAAATAACAGAAAATCTAAATCAAAACAGTACAGTCTGACTTTATTAAACTTTGGATGTTTAACTTCCCCTCAAACAGAACTCCTACAGAAAGGGAAGTTATATAAAGCCAATTTGACTCTGAAGTGTCCTGAAGAATAAAAAGCAAAAACCATATTGCCTTTGTTGTTGTTATTGAGAATCATTTTCCAAAGAAAGTTAGATTCTTTTGAGTTTGGTTTCACTAGGTTGCGTTTCAATATGTTTCTTCATGATATTGTTTGGGGAGGACTTAGGGAGGGGAAAATAGCCACATTTTTGCTGGGACATTAACTTGATACCCAGGTAGAGTTTATGATAAAAGAGCATAAGAGTTCATAGAGAAAATAAGGTTGAGCTGAGAAATGAGTTGTTAAGAGGACTAGAAATACAGGTCTGTACCTTTAGGAGGGGAAAATTAACCAAAGCAGAGGGCCCACTGGCATGAATGAAGTAAACTGTAGTCTCCTAGCCCTTAAGCACTGTTTTAAACAAGAGTTGGCGTGTTATTCAACACTTCACTACTGACAGTATTCTGTAACACCCAATAAGAGTGCTTCTAGAGCCAGAGAAGGATCAAGAGATTTCAACCGAGAAGAGCTTTACTCAAATATGCCTTGTTCATAAGTAAGGCAAACAGAGGGCCCAAGATCATTGAGGCTTTGAGACTCAAATCATAGATGCAACCCTAATCTTAAAAAAAAAAAAAGAAGGCTTTATTGGTTCTATGGATTTCAATTTATGTGAATTTCTTTTGGATTTTACCTTTTGGTAAAAGTATAAAGAATCAGGAGAGAGTGAATCTATTTAACACCACCTGATTTAAAAAACAAACATAGCCAACACTTGCAAATGTTATAGTTTTTCACTTTCTTTGTAAACACAAATGATAACAGTAGTTCTTATATATCTCCATGTTCTCAAATTCTAGAGGGTACTAGAAATCCCGTAACTGTGTTCTCCCAGGCCTGAATGTATTAACTAAAAATGATTTTAGAATTAAAATCTGGGTAAGTCCCCATTTAAATTTCTTCCAAAGCTTTCCATTTCAATGAGGATAAAAACCTACTTCTTTAAAGCATGAATGGGGCCTTCCACCAGCTGGTCTTCCCTGGGTGCCCTACCTAACCTTGATTAGATAATTTGGGGGAAATAGGGATATGATTTGACTTTGATTGAAATACAGAAAATATAGAGTCAATTGTATAAAGCAGGAGGATGAGTTCCCAGGCTACTACAATCCAGGCAAGAGATGATGGCAGCATGGGGCAGGACGGTAGTGGTGACAATGGGAGTTGGACATTATTTTTAAGAGAAGCAGCAGGACTTTTCTGACAAACAATGTAAAGCTTGAAAAAAGGAGAAGTTTTTATTTGTTTGTTTGTTTTCATTTTGGCTTGAGCAACTGGAAGAATGGAATTTCTCCTTACCAAGATAGGAAAAATCACGAGTTCAGGCTGGTGGAAAAAAATCAGGAGTTCAAAGTTCGCATTTGAGATATCTATTAGACACCCAACAGGGAAAGCAAGTAACTACTTAGGCACAAAATCTGGATTTCTGTGTCCTCAGAATTTAGGGGAAATTTTTTTTTTTAGGGGAAAAGTCTTGGCTAGACATAAATAACTGAGAGTCATCAGCATAGATTTGGCATTTAAAACAATGAAACTGGATGAAACCATCAAGGGAATGAGTGTAGATAATGTCCTGGGTTGAGTTCTGGGGAACAGTAGAGGACAAGGTTCTCAAGAGAACCTAGAAAAGGAGCAGCTGCAGCAAGGAAACTTTAAAGAATGAGGGAATCACATCATGTCAAATGCTAAACTGACAGATTTAGTAAAAAAAGAACTAAAGACACTTACTATTAGATATGGCAAAACAGAAGTGATGCATCAATCCAGGTTTTGTGGGATCCAAAGCATATACAATTTGGGGACTCTTGGACTTACATATAGGGCTTTATCTCTTGGGACCTAGGTATGGGACCTTGAAAGGGCTTATGAAAATGGGGATCACTGAAGATTAAGCTCTACTAGTTTCAAAGCAAAGTCACCTCTGGTGATGGTTACTGATGCATGTGGAAAGTATGCTATGGAATGGTCAAGAGAGCCTACTAGTGTGAATCAACAAAAATGGGAAGCAAGGAAATGAAGAGAGAAAGTAGAGACAATGCTTTCAAGGAATTTTCCTATGGGGGTGGGGGAAGAAATGGGGTGTTAGCCAGGAGTAATAGGGAGGTTAAGGGAAGTTTTCTTTTTATTTTGTTTTTCTTTGCTAGGAGATGAGAATATAAAAGTTGAAGATGTAGATGAGAAGATGGTGGTCAATTGATGGACTAATATCCCTGAATTGGTGCAAGGGAAATGGGATCCACTGTAGGAGTGGAGAGGATGCTTTAGAGAGAAGCATGTTTTTCTGGTAACTGAAGGAAGGTAGATGATAAACACACAGCTAGCTGTAGTCAGCACGTGTGGAAGTTCTCTTTTTATTGCACCTTTTTTTTCCTGGTAGAAGGAAACAAAGATAGAAGAGAAGGAGGCATAGAGAGGGGTCTGTTGAAGACATATAACTTAACTCTCTAGGATCCTATGACAGGGAATGGACTGAAGACAAGTTGGGAGGATTTCTGGACTATGTTTGCAAGCCACATGAGGGTAGGGCTCACAACCCTAGAGAAAGACTGGTTACTATCATGGTATTTTTGTATTTTTCTCTAGCTATTGTCTGTTGCCTCAGTGAAGACAGAAGGTAGGTAGATTGTTAGATTAACCAAGGACTGGGTTTAGTAAGACCCTCATGACAGAAGGGAGAAGTAAGGTCAAGTCCACTTTCAACCTTCCAACTAGATTAGACTTCTTTCACTTCTTCATGCTATTTTCTCTAGATCTTCCTCTACTCCCCAAATAAACTCTGTCTCCCACTGTATCTTGGCTAATTACTACTTGTTTTAAAGCCACTGCCTCAGGGAAGTCCTCACTTGCATAGACTAGACTCTAGAGGGCTCTCTGAAACTCTGACTTCTTCCTTCCGTAAAAGAAACTCCTTATTCAACTTCCGTCCTTCATACATGACCGAGAATTTCTGAAGACCAGAGATAATGTCTGTCTCACCCACACATCTTGCCTCCATGGCTGGCAGAAAGCATGTCCACATGTGGTCCAGTCACATGATTCATGCATCCAACATAAACACTGTCATTGGAACCAAACTCCTGCTTCTTGGGCTCCAGGATACCAAGGCACAGCACTAGGACTGGCAGCCAGTGAAGCCACGGTAACAGTGATCAAGAAGCAAGTGGCTACCTTCTTTTCTTTGTCTTTTCTTTTCTTTTTTTTTTTAAGATTTTATTTATTTGACAGAGAGAAACAGAGCCAGGGAGGGAACACAACAGGGGGAGTGAGAGAGGGAGAAGCAGGCTTCCCGCCAAGCAGGGAGCCCAATGTGGGACTCGATCCCAGGTCTCCGGGATCATGACCTGAGCCGAAGGCAGTCGCTTAACCAACTGAGCCACCCAGGTGCCACCTACCTTCTTTTCTATAACTTTCTGAAATAGTTCCAATCAATTAAGATTTAAATTTAAGTTGAGCAAACATTTATTGTGCATTCACATGGTACTAGGACCTATGCTATGTGTTTTTATAATTATTATATAATTTAATTCTTAAATATCCTTATATGCACTAAGACTGTGGTATTAACATTTTAAAAAAAACCTCTCAGATGAGCAGGAACATTACACTCACTCACTGACTCACCTTTAGGAATTTAATAGTTAAATACTGAATGGTTTGACTGCCAAGATCTATGCATTTAGATAGCTTTTTTTTTTTTTTTTTAAGATTTTAGTTATTTACTTGAGAGAGTGAGAGATCAGGAGCAGAAGGAGGAGCAGAGGGAGAAGCAGATTCTCTGCTGAGCAGAAAGCCCAATGTGGGGCTTGATCCTAGGACCCCAGGACAATAACCTGAGCCGAAGGTAGCCACTTAACCTGAGCCACCCAGGCACCCCAGCATTTAGATAGCTTTTTGTTCCCTCTTTTTACTCAGTGGGTATCAAACCTTTGAGTGCATTAGAATTATTACACAGGTTTGAACATATAAAACCAGGTACTATAGGTACAATTTAAGAGATTCCTGAAGGTAATTTTTTTTTGCAATAATTTGTTCTCTCAGTTCTGCTGGCTTTGAAACCTCATTCCCTTATAATTTTCTGTTCCTTAAGTATAATAACTCAATAACTATGTGTTGAGAGAAAAAAATAAATACTTCAATTAGGGTAGTTTGATTTCTCTCAGAGGTACTCAACAAATCCATTGTTGAGAAGTTATTAAGTGCCAGGAACTTGAGGGTATGAAGATGGAACACAGAGTCTCCTGGGCATAGGTGGGCAAGCATGTAAGTTACAAGATAATAGTGCAGGCTACCTACAAAGTTACAGAACTAAGATGCTGGGGGAAGTCCAGGAATGGGTGGTGTTGCAGGATAAGTAGGAGTTATCCTGATAAAGAGAATCAGGGACTGGGATTACAAATATGCCAGGTAAAGGAATAATGGGCTCCAAAGGACAGGGTTAAGGAGAAATAAAACCAGTTATAATTGTTCAGGAATTACTTTACTTCACTGCAGAAAAGAAACCTGGGTTTCCCTGAAGTTCTTCCATTAAAAACAAAACACAAAAACAAAAACAAACAAAGAAAAGCCTTATATTTTTCCTGAGCTTGAAGATGCCTCCATCCAAAAGAATCAGACGTAAATGTTTCTTTGTAGTTGGACCCAGGAACAAGATGAAAGTTGCTAACCAGAAAGTATCAGTCCTACAAAAAACTTCAGGGCCCTCACATTCTTCACAAATGGGGAAGCCCATTTCATGTTACACTATGTTCAGCCTACATGCACAAGATGTGCTTTAAATTAGGCAAGTGACTCTGACTGGGATCTGGGCCAGTGCCACTGAGAGAAATGCTAAGTCGATCACCTAAAAAGTACTCTGACATATTTTTCAAGAGCTCTGTCCCATGTAGCACATAGTCACTTTGAAGAAACAGGTTTGTGTGCTAACTCGTCTTTCATAAAAACATCATCCTTTTCTTGGCTTGCTGAATTGAGAGGTAAGCCCTAACCCTTGGCCCTCTTATTTGTAAGGATACCACCGCTTGATGACAAGGCAAGATAATTCAGAAAAATCAAGAACGATGGTCTTTTGTTTGAGAAAAAGAAGCCAATTGCTTTTAGAGATCAGGCAAAGATTCCAATTACACCTTGATGAGCTGGGTAACTTCAAGCTTAAAAGTAGAAAAAACCCCCACAACACCCCAAATCACAATTGAAGTTATCAAACTCTGCACATAGATACTGCTAATGAAGACATGGTCTTTTCTTTCAAATTGATCTGTTTGATTTTGTGTTGTGTAGTGGTATTCACAAGCTGCTACAGTAGGAAGAGGGACTTGCCAAGAGGCACTGACAGAAACCTTAAGAAGCTTTCAACCTTTTCTGTTCCACTTTTTCTTAAGAAAATGGAGTAGCCCATTCTGTCATGATTCACAGATACACACAAAAACTCTCTATGCAGACAACTACCAAGCAATTTCATATGCATCACTGTCTCTGCTTAGTAATTCCTCATCTCTAAGTTTCTTTAATTCAGAATGAGTTTAGGGTTCTTCATTTTAAATCCAGGTATAATCACGGGATACCATATATATTAGAGTAAAATACCAGCATGACTTTGACAATCATCGTAGCTGTAGTTTATTCTGTTCCTGACCTTTATATGCAATTATTAGTCTTGGCACCCATGGAGATTTTTTTTGGGGGGGAGGGTTCGATTTTTAAGCTACTACTTATTGGGTATTTCCTATGTGCCAGGGAACACACTGAGTGCTTTTTGTATATATTTTTTCACTTAATCCTCATAATATAACAAGTTAAACATTATTCACCCCCTCTTTTGTAGAGTTAGAAGAATAAGTCTTAGAGAGGTTAAGTAATTTGTCCAAGGACACTCAGCTTGTAAGGAGCAGAGCCACAATTCCAAGGCTTGTGTGTCTCCAGACTCACATACTGGAAGACTCTGCTCCTCTGAAATGAACTTCCTATGCCATCATCCAACAGGAAAATCAGCTGTCTCCTTCAGTAATGAGTAATCATCGCTAGAGATGCACAAAGAACAAACTGAATACCATCTGTTCAGAACACCGTGGAAGGCACTCATACGTTACATAGCACATCGGTTGAGGTAGCATCTGAAATACCTTCCAAATAAAAAAAAAAAAAAAGAAAAAGAAATACCTTCCAAATGATACATTATGGTAAAAAGTTGCCATATTTTTGAAGTTGGATTTGGGATACTGAGTTGGTGGCCCCATTAGACCATTGTGGGTGTCATTAGGGAAGAAACAGATGGAAAGGAAAGAAGCAGTCATTCAGAGAATTCTTCAGTTTTTCAACATGTTATCCTTGCTTCTAGCCTGCTTAAAAACTGTCAGTCCTGCAAATAAGCTCTCATTCTGGTTGGTCCTGTCCTGGTGAGTGATTTTATGCCTTTAAAGAAAATGCGAGGCACCCCATTTGAGCTTCAACGATGTCTCTGAATGGTCCTACACACACTGCCATATTACTGTTCTGTGTGAGAATACATCTCCCCCACCAAGTTGAAAGATGTTCTCTAATTTATAAACAAGCAGGGAGAACAGCAGGGCAGCAGAGCTAGGTCAATTATAATAGCAAATGCGGTTGAGCTACTATCCCCAGAGAAAAACTTCATTACACACCACTCAAAAAAAACCCTAAGATTTTGAAAAAACAAAATGACTGACCTGAATACTAACATCCTCACCTCTCTCTTTCTCCTCACTTAAGTGAGAAAGACATCTTTGTAACTTCCATCAGTTTTTATTCCATGAAAGTAAAATCCTAAACTGTATATTAGTAGCTGGTCATCTATCCACCCATCCATTCATCCACTCACTCTGTACTGTGTTGAAGGCACTTTTCTGGGCCCTGAGGATATAATAGTGGGACACGATGAAAATGATTCCTGCTCTTACAAAGGTCACTGTCTAGTCAGAACACAATTATGGCAAAGTATGAAAGATATGAATACATGACAGGGGCTCTTACCTCACATTTAGCTGATCAAAGAAAGTTTCATGGAAATAGGTAATGACTATATTGTTTTCCAAAGATGAGCCAGAATTCTCTAGGCCAAGTACCTATGTATGAGATTTAGGGAAAAGGACAAGGGGAGCCTAGAGAATTTCACAGTACAGGAAACATCTGGGGAAGACAACCAAGTACAGGGTTGGGGAACAGAACACCTCCTATTAGTTTCAATGCATCTCCTCAGACACACAGTCAAGGGTCCCAGAAAGGTAAGTCATTTCTTTCTTTCTTTTTTAATCTAATTTAAAAAACCAGCTATATTGAGATATAATTCACCAACCATATAATTCACTGATTTAAAGTGTACAATACAATGACTTTTATTATATTTACAGAATTGTACAACCATCAGCATAATCGCTTTTAGAACACTTTCATCATTCCAAAAAGAAATCCAATCCTCCTTAGCTGTCATTCCCTAAGGCAATCCACTTTTAAACATGCAAGCGACCTTCAGATGTAAAAAAGGCAAAACTGTCAATTGCCATCTGTTATCCAGAAAACAAACAGCCAGAAACTCAACTTGTGGAATCAAAAATGGCTTTCTATGTCTTCTACGATGGTGAGGTCTCCATGTGTATATATGCTCATAGAGGCAAGGGAGAGAAGACGGTTCTAAGAGACCCTAGAATGATGATTCGAATGCTCCATTTTTAGCTCTAAAATAAGCTCATAAAAACAGAGGTATTTATTTTCTAGAGTTGATCTTTTGAGAAAGAGGTTTGTCTTCTGTTAGTTGGTCTATACGTTAAGCAAAAAATATAGAAAAGTAAAGAGGTTTTTGGAAACTCCAAGCATACATAAGGACAGTTTTTCTATCCAAAACAACAGACTAAACGCACTGTCAAAACAAGAATGGGAGTGAAAACATATTCAAAGTTTAGAATTTACCTATGGCCCAGGGCTTCAAGATGGTGGACCAAGAATCACAGGGTCAAGCCAACTGGAACTCCACATAGGTTTTGGGGAAGGTTCCCCCCCCAAAATTAACCACTGCTTAGTTTTACAGATAGTATTAGAGTAAACTAAAGATCTCAATGAGAAATTCTAGGTCTTTCTGGTACCTGAGTGGCAATAACCAAATGGTAAAACTAGGGAAATAATTTCCCACTTCCTGGGCCATACCAGGAAAGTTCCATAGGATCTCAAGGAGAAGAGCATCTTAAAATTTCTCAAGTACCCCAAAGAGAGGATATATAGTGAAAACCTGACTGGTATTACTTGAGAAGTCTCATGGTTGAAGAAAATGTAAATGTTTCAGGTCCTTGGGATAGGTACTGATGACTAAAACTAGTGACTCATCTCAAGATACTGGACACATTCTGATGGCCACGGATCAGACATCTTTCTCTAAAACAGAAAGATACAGAATTCCTCTTCATAAATTATATGTCCCTACCAACTGAATCCTATTAGTTTAATCCTTGAAGACTGAACTTAACTACCATTTCTCTATGAAAGCTTTACCCTAACTCACAGTAATCTTTGCTTTCTGTAAAGCATTTGTCATTATTTGTCACCAAGAGACTACTCTGTATTGCTCATTTTCCTTTGATACTGAGTCACAAACCAATTGTGACTCCACCAGTTATAGTCCATTTCAATAGCAGAACATCCTGTGTAAATTAGCATAACCCACTGGAGGTTTAGATTCCTGACTCTGGAGTCAGGATGCCCTTCTTTTGATTCTTAGATCTACTATATCAGCAAACAGTCCACTTTCTCTCAGTTCTAGTTTTCTAGTTCTATAGATCAGGTCACTTTACTCTGGGTGTTGTGAGGAATCAATGAGATAGGATAATATTATCAAACACGTACCCATGTTTTATCTGGGTATTTTCTTTCTTACTCTGGCCATTCCTCTAATCTAGGAGCCAGGCTGGTTTTGCTTACTGTCTCTGAGAAGAAATACCATGAGAGAAAGCAGAGAAAACAAGAAGCCTTATAGTACTTATTTGTGTTTGAAAAGTTTAGTGGAGAAGGAAATGATTCAAGACATGATGAGGAAGAGTGAGCTTTTTTCATTTCTGGACCCTCAAATAAGTTGATCATACTTGGGGAGGGATGAAAGACAGGTAGGGGGTGACAAGTTAGGCACTGGCCAGTTCCTACCCCCTGTTCCATGAGCTTAGAAGAGGGTAAAAGAGAGAAAATTTTGTGCTATCCAATGTATCTCAATGTTGGAAAGAACCCAGGAGGGGCAAGACTCTTGGTAAGATTAACCAACTGATGTTTTCAGGCAGTAAGACTACAAATTGTTTTAAGGAGTTTTTCTACAAATTGTTTTAAGAAAGAAAAATTATCAAGAGTGGGATGCAGATAGCAGAAAGCATCTTTGGACATGAAGAAGGCTTGCAGACCAGAACTCAGGATATCTCATTAGTGATCTGCAATGACCAAGGATCATGAGACAATGGACATCACATTAGATACCACATTGGATATCAGTGGGATGAAGGTATCAAGTGCCATATGGACATGCTCTCTTTGTACAGGATGATCCCTGAGGAAGTTATTTTGGGTGTCCCAGCTGGTAGTCTAAGTTCTGTCATTCTGTTCCACTCTGGTGGAATGAGAGCTAAAATTAGATATGAAGTTGCTACAGAAAAATAAGGATTTTATATCTTAAACATTTGTATTATACAACTCAAATTGAGTTGTGGTTGAAATGTATGCACATTACATGCCATAAAATGCTTGGTTACATGATGAATTTTCAGTATTTTAGTGATCCATCAATAATGATTACAACAGTTATGTTCTACAACACCTCTGAAGTGTAGATGGGAGGTCTGATGCTAGGGTACATCAAATCTGTCTCACTCTCCATTTTTACAGATAAAGTTTTATTGGAACGCAGGCATGCTCATTTTTTTTTCACATTTTCTATGATTGCTTTTGAGCTACATCATATCTGAGTAGTTGCAACAGAGATTCAATGCCCCTCAAAACATTTTGCCCTTTATAGAAAATGTTTGCTAACTCTTGGTTTAGAGTCTTAATTGCCTTAGGGTATAGCATGCAGACATATGCACATATACACATGTAGACACATACACTGTATTAGTCATTAGGATTCTTCAGAGGAAAGAACAAATATCATGTGCATATCTATGTGAATTTAAGGAATTGGCTCATAAGATTCTGGAGGTTGGCAAGTTCAAAGTCTGCAGGGTAAGCTGAAAGGCTGGAGAAGTGTTGCCCCTTGAGTCCAAAGGCAGTCTGTTGGCAGAATTCTCTTTTTTCTGGGAAGGTCAATCTTTTCTCTTAAGGTCTTTGACTGATTTGATGAGGCCCACCCACATTATGGAAGACAGACGGCTTTATTCAAAGTCAACTGATTTAAATGTTCATCTCATCTAAAAATATAACTTCACAGGAACATCTAGAATAATGTTTGACCGAATAGCTGAGTAACATGGTCCAGCTAAATTGACAATTAAAATTAACCACCACGCGCGCATGCGCAAGAGCACCCCCCACACACACACACACAGCCAGCAGTGGCCTATGAAACCAAAGAGAGAGTACTCTGCTGTCTGTACTCCTTTGAAGATCCCACCTAACTTCCTCCCATTGGTTTGCAGTCAATTAGAAAGCGGGTTCATGAGCCTGTCCAGCACTCAATTCCTCAGTGCTCTGACAAATAATCTCAAATTTTCTTCTAGAGAATGAAATAAAGGTAACTGTTTTACATTTCACATCCTGGTCTTTTGGTGTAGCGCCAGCATGGAAGGGCTAAGTCCAAATGGATTTTTATTTAAATCAGCTAGCATCAAAGATGACACATTCCCTTTTTCTCTGTGGGAAAACCAGACGGACCTAATTAATAAAATGTATCATATCAATTTTCAATTACATCTCAGTGGGGAGAGAGAATAGTGCAGTATGGAAGTCTTTAGGCCTTGAAGAATGATGTTTTAATTAAATAAGCACATTTTTATTTTTGTATTTAGGAAATAGTTTTAAAAACAATGTATAAGGTCTGATTTTAAGGGACAAGGCCAAAATGTAAAAATCCAATTAAAGAACATGCTATTTTCCCCTCAAGTTTGTAAAACAGGACAAGCGATACATGCCCCATTTCTCTTACAGCGCTAGTGTCAAAAGCAAATGATATTTTCAGTTTCTGAAAATTGTAAAAGTCTGTACAAACAGAGGATGTTAAGCTAGTGGTCAGAACATTCTAACTGGACAGAATTCGGATTTGAGTATTAGTACTCAAGAAGTAAAAAAAAAAAAAAAAAAAAAAGTCTTCAGTGAATGGCTAAATACCAAGGCAAAGCAAAAGCAGGGATATAATTAAACAGAATGCAGGACTCCACCATGCTCACCTAAACTCTCAAATCCAGGAGTCAGCATTTCCTCTGAAAATTACAGTGACCTGGGTGAAAAGGTTAGTCCTGTAGTTTGGACACCAGAGCTCCCACTGCTAGAAACCGTTAATGAGACAACATATTGCAACTTAGCTGTTGGGGATGTTACATTTTACCAGACAACTACAGGACCTCCAGAGACCTTAGAGTTCATAAAGTCCAGGTTGTAATTGCAAATGTCTCCAGGGATGAGGCAGGGAATGTGAGTACAATATGTCAGAAGTCACTGCAAGTACAGTGATTCTAAATGGCAGCTGGTCCTCAGCCTCATTGTTGGGAAGACAGTAAGGAATGGTGGGAAACAGGGGGAATAAGAGACCACTCATCCCTTCTTTCCTTCCTTCCTTCCTTCCTTCCTTCCTTCCTTCCTTCCTTCCTTCCTTCCTTCCTTCCTTCCTTCCCTTTCTTTCTTCCTTTTTTCCTCACTTATCCCTTCTGAAGGCAACAACTCTATTCAGAGATTCCCAACTCTTTCCAGGGTCCAGAAAAGATTTGAAACCTCCCAATTTCAACAACTGTCAGCTACCTTAAATTTCAAAAACCACAAACCCTCCCCACCCCCATAATCCATATGTCAAACCAAACACTGACAAGCTGCCAGTTGTAATTTCTTAAATAAGTCATAGGGATGTAATATATAGCATGGTAACTGCAGTTAATGATACTGCACTATATATTTAAAAGTTTTGCTAAGAGATTTTTTTTTTTAGATTTTATATATGTATGTATTTATTTGAGAGAGAAAGAGAGCATGAGCACAAGCAGGGGGAGGAAGGGGGAGAAGCAGACTCCCCACTGAGCAGGGAGCCAGATTCAGGACTCAATCTCTGGATGCTGGGATCATGACCTGAGCCAAAGGCAGACGCTTAACTGACTGAGCCACCCAGGTGCCTCAAGAGAGTATCTTAAAATTTCTCATCACAAGAAAAATAAGTTAGAGCCATGGATGTTAACTAGACTTATTGTGGTGGTCATTTTGCAATATATACAAATAGTGAATCATTATGTTGTATGCTTGAAACTAATATAATGTTACATGTCAATTTTGCCTCATAAAAAAAAAAAATGGCAATTTCTGGTAGTGTCTCCTGATTTTCCTGCCGAGAAACAAGAGCAGGGAATGGGGAAGGCAGGGTTAGCCAGCCAGTCAGTGGCCAGGTGCTCCGGTCGAGAACAGTCAACCACACACACCACAATGGCAGAGAAGAGGAGAGAATCCATGCATTTCTTTGCTCACCTCTGGGGATGTAAGATGCAGTCTGGTTTCTTTTCCTCCAGCTGGTCAGCCCATGTCACAAGATTTCCTGCCTTCCCTATTTCCATGGTCAGAAATATTAGCTCTGAACTCACTTGTTCCCCTCCACATCTCTCTTCATGGTTTTTGGCAGATGAATGTAAATTTTGTGTAGCTAGTGGACTCAGGTTTTGGAAACAACTTGAGCAGAAAAAGTAAAATCTCCGAAAGGGAACATCAGAGTTATGCTGAATAAGGTAGATGAAGATTAGGTAGATTGGAAGCCATGTTTCCTTAAGGCAGTGAACTATTCCTTTAATTGCCTCCCCTCCCCGCCGTCCCCCACCAAGGCTGACTTGCCTCGATCCATCACTAAGCGCACTCGTGCCTCAGCCTGCCTGTGACAGTGTCTTGCCGGGCTCTGGATCAAAGGAGGTGACTATGCTGAGCATGATGCCAGGAGCCTGGTTGCTATGTGATCACTGCAAGCTGGGCCTGAGGACACAGCATTCTAGATGTGCACACATTACAAACCATGTCCTTGGACATGTATGTGCAAGCATGATAGGCTCAAGTTTCTTTTTTAAAAAAATTATTAACCTATGTATTATTTGCTTCAGGGGTAGAGGTCTGTGAACCATCAGTCTTACACAGTTCACAGCACTCACTGTAGCACATACCCTCCCCAGTGCGCATCACCCAGCCAGCCTTAAATTTCTTTTTAAATCAACCATTTTAACCTTTTCAAAAATAGCTTCCTCTGATTTCACCTTCACATTATACACTAAACAATACGGAACAATTTAGAGCATTTCTCATATAACAGAAGCCTGTGAGGCAGGATTAGAAACAGGTCAAAAAAAAAAAAAAGGCTCTTGAATGCTATGATGTTAGTGATTTGCTTCTAAATGACATGGGGATGGGAAAGTAAAGTAAGGATTGGCTAGGAGTTTATACTTGTTGAAGCTGAGTCACAGGTACACACGTATAGTGAGATCTTCAAATATTTCAAAATTGAGTATTTTTTTCCATGCCCTACATCATGGTGTTCATAGGGCAGTGGCAAATATTTGTGACGCATGTCCACATTCCCTCATCCAAGACAGAGGTTAAAGGTCGATCACAACACTCCTCCTCTCCTGCCTCTCGGCAGCTACTGTCCATGAGTGAAAGTTGGTAGAGTAAAAGGAAACTCTTTACTACCAATGTCTCATAAATGAGGAAGGTCATTACTGTACTTAACTGATTTTTTTTTCTTTTTTGAGGACCCTGTTGAGTCTTGGCATGATTAGTTCTTAAGATGACAGATATGATATTTCAGGAAATTGGGCTAAATAGGAGAATTTTTTTTTACATTGAACGTTTAATTTGATTTCTATACAGCAACACTTCTTATTAGCTAGTCACAAGTTGAGATTCCAGCATATTGATGTGAACTCTACACATCAAAATTTTCTTTTCATCATTACATATTAACTATATCCCTTTTTATATTCTAACACACCTTATGTAATTTTGATGTGTGTTTTTATCTGACTTGCATTATCTATTTGGATGATGAAAAGCACAGGAAACCCAGTGCTGATGTGTATTTATTTTATACTTTATACTTTATTCTTGTCCAGCCAATCTAGCATGCACAGATGCTCAAGCATGTGCTGCCTCTGCTCCTGAGATCCACAGCTGAGAGGCTGGTAGCCAGCAGCCCATTGGCTAAATCCCACTGAACACCTGTGTTTGTATGGCGTGCAGGCAAAGAATGGGTTTTACATTTTTAAATGGTTAAAATGAAATCAAAAGGAGAGTGATAGCTCATGACATAAGATTCATGAAATTCAGGTACAGCTGTTCAGAAATAAAGTGCTACTGGAACATAGGCATACTCATTAGTTCGTGTATTTACTATGGCTGTTTTCAAGCTACAGTGGGAGGGTTGAGTAACTGTGACCGCATGGCCCACTGAGCCTAAAGTATTTACTTTCTGATCCTTTACAGAAAAAGTTTCCTGATCCTTATTTTGGTTCAAGTCTGTATAACAAGACTTTGTGCAATGGTGAAAATGGTCTATATCTGTGTGGTCCAGTCGAGTAGCCACATGTAGCTACTGAGCATTTGAAATGTGCCTCGTGTGCCCAAGGAGCTGAATTTTTAATTTTATTTAATTGTACTTAATTTAAGTTTAAATAGCCGCATGGACCTACTGGACATATAGTTCCTGTCTGTCCATAATGGCAACATTTTGACCTACAAAGATTATAGTCTCCTGCCATCTCCATAACCTTCTGACTTTATCATTTGTCCTATTTTTTCCCCGTACAGCTGACCTTCAAGTTACCAAATGCAGTGTACCATTCTTGATATTCATTTTCCTTGGCATTTCTTCCACTTGAAACCAATGAGTTTCTTCTTCCTGCACTTCTGAAATTTCTTCCTATCTCTCTTCATTGAAAGCTCTTCTTAAAAGTAGGCATTTATTAATGACTTGGCCATGTCTTCCATTTCTAATTGTTTTCCTGACAATAACTTCTACTCTTGAGGCACCAAATGTCATGACTAAGCAGATGGCCTTCATGTCTGAGTGGTGTTCCCACAGGCTGCTTGCTCTACGTCTCTATTTAAACTCACTAGCATGCAAGCTCAAGCTCATTTTTGGCCATCCCTCTCCCGGAGTACACCCTCTTTTCTTAACTTTCCAGAAAAACTTCTGGTGGCAAGTCTCATGCTTAGAGTCACCGTTTCATTTTCCCTCCTGTGCATCCCCATCTGTCTTCAAGGAGTTGCCATACTATAGTCTCTCCCATCCATTCCTCCTCTCTATTCCCACGGTCGTTTGGGCTGTTTTGTTGGATCACAACTTTTAAACAATAAAATAAAACAGTGTGTTGAGAGCAAGGACTCAAGCCATGATACCTGGGTTTGAATTTCAGCTCTACTCTTTACTAGCTCTGTGACCTTAGGTAAGTTACCTCACCTCTCTGTTCCTCAGATCCCTTATGTGCAGAATAGGGCTAATATGGTAGTTACTTCATAATAGAGCATAATTTGAGGACTAAATGGCTATATATTTGTAAAACCATCTATCTATCTAGTAGGCTCCACATCTAATGCATAACCCAATGCACGGCTTAACTCACAACCCTGAGATCAAGACTTGAGCTAAGAGTTGAATGCCTAACTGACTGAGCCAGGCAGGAACCCCTAAAGAATTCCTTATTTTTTAAAGATTTTTTTAAAAGATTTTTTAAAAAGATTTTATTTATTTGACAGAGAGAAACACAGCCAGAGAGGGAACACAAGCAGGGCGAGTGAGAGAGGGAGAAGCAGCTTCCTGCTGAGCAGGGAGCCTGATGTGGGGCTCGATTCTGGGACTCCAGGATCATGACCTGAGCTGAAGGCAGAGGCTTAACCACTGACCCACCCAGGCGCCCCAACCTATTTTTTAAATGTAGTAATTATGTTCTGGGAATGGTAACTGCTGTGTGATGCAATTAAAGAGGAGATGATCTTTTGGTCATCTTCTACCAAGATATCACAGATGACTTCAAGCAATGAGCCAGATTCCACTTCCAGTCTCCTTCTCCAAGCTGCCACTACCTCCTTCAGAGACTGCTGGTTATTGGGAAGAACAGGCTTTCACTGATGACTATTTTTGTGCTTTAAAGCATGGAAATAATTTGAATTATCTCTTGACTTTTGAATCATCTCCCCACCCTCTTTCCTGCTTGCTGCTTCTCAGAACGTCTCCTACACATCAAGTTTGCATATGCTTTCCAGAAACAGCTTCAATGACATCATATGTCATTGAGGAGGAAACCCCACATTCTCAGTCTGGATGGTCAGGCTTTCCATGTGTCTACCTCTTTCACTGTTTCAGTGTCACTCCTGTCTCATGATCCAGGGATGATACTTCATCCTTCCTCTCCCTGAAGATCCAAATTCCACTTTCCATGACTAACTCCAACACCACCTTCCTTGCAACTCTGTCTCCAAATTTTCTTGCCTCGTCTGAGCTTTCTGAATGTCTTGTACATCCCTCTTATTCCTTTCTGGTACAGTGACTGCTCTTTCTGAACAATTTCTTTCCTTGGTACAGAGGCTGGGATTTCAAGTTTTGTGAATTTCATAGTGTTTCGCCTATAGAAGGTGACCCATAAATGTGCATCACTTTGTCCCAAAGCAGCCTGAGGAGAGCTATATCACTCAATAAAGATTAAAGATTTAAATACCAAATATCTATATGCACCAGAACTGTGCTAACAATAGCAAACATTTCAAACTAATTATCAACACAAGTCAAGTCTGAAATGTTCTGTGGCGAGGTGGTGAGTGTATGAGTGCGCATGCGTGCGTGCTGGGACGAGCTGGGAGGAGGTCAGCAGGACTTTTCATGCTTCTTATAGCGGCTGAATCTCTCTCTTCTGGTCACTCATGTGCTGAAATGCATATCTGGGAATCAGTCTTATAATGATGATGGTTGTCACCTCTCTTCCCTCTATTAGGTAGCAAAACGGTGATCAGCTTAGGAGAGGGCAGGACCTACAGTGACTGGCACTGCGGTAAGTTGGTTTTCTTGGCATGTTTCTCTTGTGCTGGAAGCAGCCCTGAGTTCGTATCAGCATAGCCTGTCAACAATTTATGACACACACTGATGCAGAGGCAGGCGGGGGGTGTGGGGAGAGGGGATGGTCAGTGAATGGAAGCATTATCTATTTTTCTGGCTGGGGCTGCCTGCTTTACCAGACACATTATCTCTGTCTTCTTCAATGGGCAGCTCTGATAACAGTGATATTTTGGGTCCATTCAAAGTTGAGGGAAAAGAGTCTCAGATAGCTATTGGTTCAGTGACAGGATGCCAGCACAAGTTGAATTTTCTGCCTCCAATAAACAGCTCACCACCCCTTTCCTCTTTGTTCTGTTTCATGATCCTTACTAAATGGTTTTTTAAAGAGGAAAAGAAAGGAACATGGGATGGAAAGATGGGAAGCAAGGGAAGTTTGCTCCACTTGAATGTATGTCTCTTGAATTCTACTGATTTCCCGAGCTGAGGCCATTGTCCTTGAGAACCACCCTGCCAGCCCCACAGCCCTGGGTTGCTCAAATGCCAACTCTTCTGTTAATTGTTCTTCTCACATAGTCACAGTGACGTGTTTCCCTAAATCCATGAGTCCTCTGGGGCCCAGCTTCTAGGGTCTGCTGCATTGTCGGGGGGAGTGTGAGAACACCTGGAGCTGTTGGTTGCTGGGGCAGATGCCTCTGATGGACGGGCACCACAAGGAGCTGCTTGGAGCCTGGGATAGCTTTAAACATGGGACTGCCCCCGGTAGGAATCAGACATGTTAATAAATCACATGTTCCATCCTGACAGGGGTTCACAATGAGAGAAATGGGCGGTTTTAAGGACTGGCCTTGGGAAGTCCTTTGGATCAAATTCCCTTGTGGCTTTGGCTTTGCCTATAAAATTCTTGCAAGCATGGCTGAGCAGAGATTCAAGAAAAGCCATCCCCATTTCCTCAGAGGAGTTAATTAAATTGGTTAATCACAAAGCATCGTGCTTCTATTGCTCAGTGAATCTAAAGCAAATTGAGTGATCAGGTTGAGCTTTATCCCCTGGACACTAGAAACCCGTTAGCAAGTGGGTAAGCTTTGTGTCAAGAATGGTGGCACTTCTGTGTTCAGCAGGGATCCTGTTTGAGGACGAAGACAGCGGAGGGTCACTGGTGTAGAAGATACTAGCCTGCCTAGAGAGACTAACAGAGTTCTCCCAACAAATGAGGCAGCGGCTGTGCTGAACACACCAGCAACCAGGGCTTCTGTCACAGCTGCTGGGCACATGAGGACACAGGCAGGAGAAGCGTGCCTTTGCAGATTACCATCATCCTGATTTTCTCTGGGTATGTGCCTTCTGGAGATGCTGAGAGCAGAGTTGATCATAGAAGGAATAGTCTAGCCTTGTGGTCTTCGGCCTTAGACAAGCCTGAGTTCAAATGGAAGCTGAGCCATTTACTCCCGGCATGACCTTAATAAGTTCCTCTGGTTCTCAGTTTCCTTATCAATGAAATGGGGATTAAAAGTGTACCTCTTAGAATTCTTTTAAAGACGAAAGGTTTTATACAGTGCTTAGTGTATTGTAGCCACTATTCTTAGTAAATTCATGAAAGAGTGAGCCTCTTTCTAAAGCGTTTTTTTCACCCACATAGAGGAGCGTGAAAGTCAAGCCTCGTGGCCTGAGAGAGCATCAGTGCAGCTTTACTTCAGTGAACATTTGTTAATTAGCTAACATGGGATCTGGTTACTGACAAGACACTGAAGTCAATGATAATATCCCTGTTGTCTTCCCAACCACACTTGCAACTTCTCCACAAGGCACATGTTCAGGAAGACAAGAGGGTTCCAATGCGGTACACAAGCAAGCTGGCAGTTCGCTGGACATGGAAATACCGAAATTCCTCAGAGCGACTCCTAACCAAGCACAAAGATAGTCATAGGGAGTGCTGATGGCCTTTTCCTCTCCAACCATGCCAGAACACACTTAGTCAATGGTTGGGAAACCCCAAAAGCATCCTAAGTGACCACATGCTCAACTCTGCTTCCCTGCAAGAAAGTAGCCGAAGGAACAAAGAGGATTCAGAGTCAGAAGAACACCAATAACTTGCTAGCTCATACCTCCCTCCCTCAGTGTCTTCATCTCTCCATTTACAATGCTGTTCATAGGTGTAAGTCAGACTTGTCCCGCTAACAGCTGCCCTTGGCTAAATAGCCCATTCCAGCGTCTGGAGTCCTTCTCCCCACTCTGGCGCGGTAGCGGTCATCTCTGCTCCAGCACCTGCTTGCTGCAGCACACATCCTTGGCTTTAATTGCTTTTTCAAATTCCACATGCAGGATTTGACCATCTCTACTCTTTTGAGAAACTTTTTTTTTTTTTCCCTTTTTGGCTTCTGTAAGGGAACTCCTCTGTTAGTTCCTTTCAAGTGTATGTATGTCTTTTTTCACCCTTTGTTCTTCTCTGGAAATGTCATCCACTCCAGCCTGCCTTCTCACTTCTGCCCTTCGCTTCTACTGCTTACTGGGTATTTTCATTCATCTGACTCTCTGTTCCTTCAAAGAAAACTAAAAACTGAAGTTATTCTACCTTAAGCCTCAACCATCCCAGAACTTCTTATTTCTTTTAGAACATTCTGAACATTCTTTTAGGCTTTCTGCCTCAGAATGATATTATTCATTCAATAAATATGATTAACATGTCCTAGGGCCCAGTTAGTGTGAATGAGGCATGGACTGTCCCAGTCTCTTCACTGTCTAGAAGGGGGAAAGGACCATTTCAGCATGGACACATGATACAGAAGAATAATTGCTATGGTCAGTTTGAAGTCTCAGAGAAGTGGCACAGGAAGAAATGATAGCTAAACTCAGACTCAGGGAACAAGGAGCAGTTATACAAAGAGGGACTATGGAAGCATTCCAGGCAGAGGACTATTCAAAGACCGAGTGGAAAGGAAAATAATTTGAGAATCTGCAAAAAATTCATCATTTCTGAAGTCCATAGTACAAGAGAGCAAAATGGGTCAGGATATGAAAGGCTATTCAGTCTCCATCAAAAGCACCATGACCATGACCACAAGAACTAGGAGGCTCACCATGTTATGCTTTCTTTCTTGTCACAGCATTCTTCTGTCATCATCTTACCTCTCCCTTTCTTGTGCTCACCCTTGATGGCCTGAACTCTGGTGTAAACCATAAAGTGCTCTAACCAGCATCTTAACTAGTACTCTAATGTAAACCGTAAATTACTCTAATTAGTACATAGTTTAGCAACTCATGATGTCTTATGTGGGAATTCATTCATCTACTCATTCATTCATTCATCCAACCAACACTCCCAACTCATCCATCCATCCACCCAGTGTTTATTAATCACTTACCATACACCTGGCCCTGTGCTTGGGAGCACAGGGGACTAAACAAAATGAAGTTTGTTCCTGGGTTAGGAACTTAAGAGTTTTGGTGGGAGACAATCCATTGGTAAATGAGTGAGTTATAATTTGCTGTACCGTTTGGAATATTCTATTATTTTAAATGTCTCTCTATGCTGGCACTATTGTTTGTATATCAAACCTCACAAAGGCCTTATGAAAGGAATCTATTATGATTTTTCTTTTACAGGGAATACATCCAGTGGTTAGGTGATTTGCTGAAGATTGGCATGATGAGTGTGAGTGTACGACAGAGCCAGAGTCTTAACTCGGGTCTGTATGAATCCATAGCTGAGAGCATTGTGCAGGTGTTGGGTGCTTCATAAGTGCTGGATTTGTTGTTTTTGTTAATTAAATTCTCAGGGAGCTGGGTTTTTTTGGTTGAATAAAGACATTCAGACTGATGTCAGGCAAAACGAAGTGTGTGAGATTCTATAATCTATCAAAATATAATTGTGTCTATAGCTTACCCATCTCCTTTCTTAGGGTGAACAATACCAGCTGGCTCTGACTAATTCTCATTTGTTTATCTTGCATTCCACAAGTATTTAGTGAATAACTACTATGTGTTAGTCAGGCACTGTGATAGACACTGTTGATAAAAAAAGAAAGTCAGTCGCCCTGCCATTGTGGTGTTTTTGGCTTACTAGGGATACGAAATGAATACAATATGCCTAAAAGTGAATGTGCAAGAGTAAACAGAAGTGAATGCTATGGATCAGAAATGTGGGGCTATAAAGCTTAGGACACAGGGTGGGCTAGAAGGAGGTGATGCTTAAGCTCAGGATGGAATTATATGAGACAAAAAGAAGGGAATCTATGAAGACTTTGGTGGGAAGATCTGTATCCGTTTCACAAGCTTAAATAGCTCATCAAGTCAATAAAACCTTACAAAATGAAGATATTCAGGTATTTCCTTACTGTCCCATTTGGTTCCCTTCCTACATGTGAACATCTCTATACTCTGGGTGGAAATGCCTTTGAGACTTGTGCTTGACCGTCATTCACTCAGATGCCCACACTCCCTGCTATCAGAGAAACATGAGTGGAATTGTGCCTTTTCCTCCATTGCAGACTTTGGCACTGACTTTCTGCACTGAAATGTGTCAATTGTTTTAATACCTTTTGACTTCTTGGGGATTCTGAGTTGAGCCCCTGTAAGTGTGTGCTACGAGGAGGGCGCACAGGGGAGAGAAGGACTTTAAACACCTAATAATCCACCACGTGCATGTATACGGTCTGTGTCGAGGCTCTTGAGACCCTCAGCACTGATACTGCACCCAACACCATCCAAACACCAACCATTAGGTGCTGTCGAGTGTAAAACTAAGCTTCTCCCAGTCCCCGACCCCTAAAAACGCAAAGCCAGAGGACCCAGCCTCAGCTGGTCAAATGATGTCTTCTGTCTCTCTTCACAGTTGGACATTCTGGTTTCTTTCTCCATTTCCAGTTGGTTTTCTTCCTAGCACTTCAACAGTCTATGACCACATCTTGGTCACTGTGTTGAAACTCTAAAGAAACTGTGGTATAGGTTTAAGATACTGCCTTTTTGGCAGGAGCTGAAAAGATTTTTGCATTTATGCTACTTGATTTTGGAGAACAAGCCAACCATTTTGTTTTAGCCTTTTACTATCCCAGCAGAAATGTTTTCTACAGAATTCTCTCTTGCTAGTGGCCTACAATGGAAGCTATCTGACATGTACACTCGTATGGAAGCCTACTAAAATTTTACTTTTGAAATTTATTTTGAAACCTCACACATGTCACATCCCATGAGAAAACATAACATTGCATTTCTCAATGAGAAGAGATCTACAAACTTACAACTTAGGTGTTTCTCATCACTATAACCCTCGTTACAGTTGGTGCTTCACCTGTTTCTGACACCTGTTTTTGACTGACAGTTCCCTATTATATTTTCTTTTTTTAAAAATTACACAGACCAATGGAACAGAGTCCAGATATGGACCCTCAGCTCTATGGTCAGATAATCTTTGACAAATCAGGAAAAAATATCCAGTGGAAAAAAGACAGTCTCTTCAATAAATGGTGCTGGGAAAATTGGACAGCTATATATAGAAGAATGAAACTCGACCATTCTCTTATACCATACATGAAGATAAACTTGAAATGGATGAAAAACCTCAACATGAGGTAGGAATCCCATCAAAATCTTAGAGGAGAACATAAGCAGTAACTCTTTGACATGAGCTACAGCAACTTCTTTCAGGATGCATCTCCAAAGGCAAAGGAAACAAAAACAAAAATGAACTTTTGGAACTTCATCAGAATAAAAAAATTTCTCCACAGCAAAGGAAAAAGTCAACAAAACAAAGAGGCAACCCATGGAATGGGAGAAGATATTTGCAAATGACACTACAAACAAAGGCTGATATCCAAGATCTATAAAGAACTCCTCTAACTCAACACCCCCCCAAAAGATAATCACATCAAAAAATGGGGAGAAGATATGAACAGACACCAAAAAAGACACACAAATGGCTAACAGACACATGAAAAATGTCCATCATCATTAGCCATCGGGGAAATTCAAATCAAAACTACATTGAGATACCACCTTACACCAGTTAGAATGGCCAAAATTAACAGGACAAGAAACAAGTGTTGGAGAGGCTGTGGGGAAAGGGGAACCCTCTTACACTGTTGGTGGGAATGCAAGTTGGAGCGGCCACTTTGGAAAACAGTATGGATATTCCTCAAAAAATTAAAAATAGAGCTACCCTATGACCCTGCAATTGAACTATTGGGTATTTACCCCAAAGATACAGATGTAGTGAAAAGAAGGGCCATATGTACCCCAGTGTTCATAGCAGCAATGGGCACAATTGTCAAACTGTGGAAAGAGCCAAGATGTTTTTCAACAGAGGAATGGATAAAGAAGATATGCTCCATATATACAATGGAATATTACACCTCCATCAGAAAGGATGAATACCCAACTTTTATATCAACATGAACAGGACTGGAGATTATGCTGAGTGAAATAAATTAAGCAGACAAAGTCAATTACCATATGGTTTCACTTACTTATGGAGCATAAGGAATAACATGGAGGACATTAGGAGAAGGAAAGGAAAAGTGATTTGGGATCAATTGGAGGGGGAGACAAAGCATGAGAGACTGTGGATTCTGAGAAACAAACAGGGTTTTGGAAGGGAGGGGAGTGGGGGGATGAGTGAGCCTGGTGGTGGGTATTAAGGAGGGCACGTATTGCATGGAGCACTGGATGTGGTGCATACACAAGGAATCTTGGAACACTGAAAAAATAAAATTTAAAATCAAAACAAACAAAAAATTACATATCCTAGAATAAATCAGCCACATGTGTCATACTAGAGCCTCAGTAAGTAAAGTCCTTGGAGATGTACCATGGGAAAAAAAGCGAACCTAGCTTTTCACTCTTTTTATATATACTTTAAGCACGTTTTCATTAAATCTAGTGGCAGGGAACATGTTATTTTAGCTACAGTGAACTCTTTCATTACGTAAGCCCTCAATTAAATAAAAACCTGCTGGGATTATATTATCACCCTCGTGACAGCATTTGGTTTGGCTACTTTATTTGAAGCAATCCATTTTCAGGTGGACAGCTTAGAACTAGAATATTTTTCATCAGTAATCCCAAATTGAGAAATAAATCAAGAACATGGATAATATCAAACATTAAAAACATCACTACAGTGATTAATATGGTAGTGCTTCTTTTATTTTATGATTATGTTTGCTCTCCCCCATCATCCATAGGTTAAAATCCAAATTTATTACCATGGTATTCAATTCTTTCCATCATCCATTCCTAACATACCCTTCCAGCACTGTCTCCTGTGGCTCCTTGTCCTGGATGCTCTGTTGACATTATCAACTCACTTCTCTCCTACCATGCAAATGCTTTCATGTCCCCATGCTCTACCAAGTGCTGCCACCTTTCCCTGCTGGATGGCTCTCACCTCTTTCCAGGGAATTCTTACTCAAATGGGAGACTGAGAACATAGGTCTGTCCATCTGTATTGTTTTGGTAACTTTTATACAGCCTGTTATAAAACTGGCTTTCACATTTAGTAGGTGATGCATTCATTGAGTTGGGAACTCTGATCTATTCATCTTTGCACTTGGAATATCTAAGCATTCATAAATATATGCTTACTTGGCTGGGTAAATTGAGTACAGGACTCAAAAACACTACAAGCCTTCTGAAACCTGAAGAGTATCTTTCAACCTGGATTTTCTTACTGAGTTGTATTAGCACACCCATTCCAAAATGGGAAAACACAAAGCTGGAGAGGGTAAGTCCCTTGCTGTAAGTGGCAGGTGTAGGACGGTTTGGGTCTAATGTCAAGATTCTAATAGTTGTGAAAGCAGGCTCATATGTGAGCAGAATATAAAGTATGGATTAAAAGTTTTAAGAGGTTGACTAGTACCAAAAAAGTATCCAAGCCTGGGAATCAGGATACTTCCTTTCCAGTACTGAGCATCCTGCTTCACTGTGGGGCTCAAGACAGGCTGCTCTCCCTTTCTGGGCCTAGACTTCCCCATTCATAAAATGACAGGACTGGACCAGGGGATCGCCATGGGCCATCTGCATCTTCAAATCTTGTTAATTCTCCTCCCTGAATGGTTCCTCCCTACTTATAGCCTACAGAATACTTACTAAGTAAAACCCAGGTGCATATTGAACAACTCCTAATTCTCAATTAAATATGTGTGGCAAGATTAAAAACAAAAAATCTTAGTGATTTTCTCCAGAATTTATCTTAGGAAAGGAGTTTTCTTTTTTATGGAAAGATATTTTGATTTGAAGCTTAAAGGAAAGACAAGACTCTCAGGGCACGGGTCTCTGGGAACTTGAGTTACTGAGAGTATCATTAAACTAATTGTTAGGCATCAAAGAAGACATCCAAATGGCTAACAGACACATGAAAAAGTGCTCAACATGACTCAGCCTCCGGGAAATACAGATCAAAACCACAGTGAGATACCACCTCACACCAGTCAGAATGGTTAAAATTAACGTCAGGAAATGACAAGTGTTGGCGAGGATGTGGAGAAAGGGGATCCCTCCTACATTGTTGGTGGGAATGCAAGCTGGTGCAGCCATTCTGGAAAACATATGGAGGTTCCTCAAAAAGTTGAAATAGAGCTACCCTACGACCCAGCAATCAATCACACTACTGGGTATTTACCCTAAAGATACAAATGTAATGATCCGAAGGGGCACGTACACCCGAATGTTTATAGCAGCAATGCCCACGATAGCCAAACTATGGAAAGAGCCTAGATGTCCATCAACAGATGAATGGATAAAGAAGATGTGGTATATATACACAATGGAATACTATGCAGCCATTTAAAATGAAATCTTGCCTTTTGCAGTGACGTGGGTGGAACTAGAGGGTATTATGCTAAGCAAAATAAGCCAATCAATCAGAAAAAGACAATTACCATATGATCTCACTGATATGAGGAATTTGAGGGGCAGGGCAGCGGGTTGTGGGGGAAAGGGAGGGAAAAATGTAACAAGATGGGACTGGAGAGGGATACAAACCATAAAAGACTTAATCTCAGGAAACAAGCTGAGGGTTGCTGGAGGTGGGGGGAGGGACAGGGTGATTGGGTTATGGACACCACTATTATGGTGAGTGCTGTGAATTATATGACTGATGATTCACGGGTGCCTGGGTGGCTCAGTTGGTTGGGCAACTGCCTTCGGCTCAGGTCATGATCCCGGAGACCCGGGATCGAGTCCCACATCAGGCTCCTTGCTCAGCGGGAAGCCTGCTTCTCCCTCTCTCACTCCCCCTGCTTGTGTTCCCTCTCTGGCTGTGTTTCTCTCTGTCAAATAAATAAAATCTTTAAAAAAAGAAAAAAAAGACTGATGATTCATAGACCTGTACCCCTGAAACAATTAATACATTATATGTTAATTAAAATAAAACTAATTGCTGGGCATCAGACGTAATCCAGATAGCTAGGCATGGGGAGCAGAAAGTAGAGCAGAAAGAAGGAAAGAAAGAGAGGGAGAGAACAGTTAGAAGGAAGATAGTGAGACCAGGAGATATGGTCTGGGAGCCTTAGCAAACAGGAGTATTTACATTCTACTGTATTTTAGTGTGTTATGCTTTTTAAAAACTTCAGTAAAATCTGTACATACCAAAGCCATGTGTGAATAGAATTTTCAGTGGAAATTAAATGAAAAATGTGGAGATTCAAATTTAAATCAATGTGTTATGACACAGAAAACCTGAGTAAGATGGGGAGATGCCCTTTCAGAGTATGTGCTGTGCAGGTCATGTACTGCTCAAGGGTGATACATGTGTATGCGCGTGTAGCGGGGCAACTCAAATCTTAGACATCTTGGGTTTATGCGCTTGAATTTTCCAGTACATGGCAATAAGCATTTTTTTTTAAACCACTGTGCTATGGTGATTTTCTAACATATGGGTGTGTCATGAGGAAGAGGCACCTTTTTTACCCTGTATGAAAGTCATGTATGGTCTATTGGTGGTATTCAAGTCTTACACCAAAGACGTTCCCTAAAGAGAAGTTCAAAATCAGAGGTGATCAGAGGTCATCAGGAAACGTGGCAGAGGACCTAAAAAGGGTTTTATATTTTCTCAAATTGCCAAAGAGTTTTTGCAACTATCACTCGTAAACACATATTAGAAGGCTTGATAATTTGAGCAGCCTTCCAAGTAGCATACTGACAAAGTGGTAGGAGGTACACCAGCTGAAATCCACACAGCTACAGCCTTCTCCACCGCTCTCTATTATATACACACACTTGCTTCGACCTCTATATGTATAAGAGCTACCAGAAAAACTGGTGTGCACAACGTGGCCCTGGCATTCCACAGAAGTATCTGGGGGTGATATCAAGGCTGTGACAAGGAAATTGTGGGTTGCCCAGGGCTGGAAGGTACATCTTGTCTCTCTCCCACCCCCAATTAAAATGGGAATAGGGTATAAACAGCTTGCTCAGTGCCTTTTTTACATTTGGAGGACAGAGAAAGAATTCTCAATTGCTTGAATACATTCCCCTTTTACTGATCAGTTTACAAGCAATCATATCACCCAACACAAACTATAATTTCCTCTTTGTATCTTTGCTTCCTTCAGAAACATGATTCACTGAAGAAATAATAATGAACCATTACCTTTGATGTAACGGCGGCCAGCGCTGTGGAGATGGGAGTGTGCCAAGACTGGAGATTAATGGAGTAGTAAGGCAGGCAATGTAAATTTCACTTCTAGATGATGTGAGCACCCTGCGTTGCTGTTTACTTTTTCATATACTTATCTAAAAGCTCTGGCTATTTTTTTTTCTTTTGGCACAGTAGTCTGTAGAAACTGAATTACTATAAGATCACATGTGAACTATTATGTACTAGGTCCTCTAAGAACTTAGTTCCAGTAATTGTTATAATCATTAGTTTCTTCACTCACTCACTCACTCACTCACTCATCCTTCCATCTCTCCACCTACTCAGGTATTCAGCATTTATTGAATATCCATGCAGTGCAAGGCACTGTTTCAGAGTCTGTAATAAATACTCAGAACATGTACAACAATGAGGACACATCACACAGGACCTGTCTTCTTGGAACTCTGTGCTCAACCTTGGCTACCTTCTAGAACCACCGGGCAAGCCCTCCACAGTATCAACAACACTCAGGTGGCACCTCAAGAGAATTTGGTTTAATTGCTCTGGGAATGCGAAGAAGAGTCAGGATGATTTTTAAACTTCTCAGGTGGCTTTAATATGAAGCAAAGGCTGAGGATCACTGGTTTAGAGTTTACAACCCCATAAGGCAGACAAAGAATAAGTAAGTGAACAAAAGAATAATAATAATTACATAAAGAATGGTGTTTTATGCTTTCTGGTGAGCTCTAACAAATCTCCATTCTGAAAGAAAGCTCAACGGTCAGTTGGCCATGACTGAAAAGTAAATCTTCTTGATCTGTATCTTCCTGCATTTCTTTCCATAGAGGGCTTGTGACTGTAAGGGACATTTCCCCTGTGGCAGAATCTCATTGACGTGGTGGACAAAAAGCTGAAACTTTGGCTTTTGTTTCTATGTTGTTATTCTTCCTGATTAGAGAATATGAAAGCCTTCCTAAAGAAATGCAATTGAAGGTATAAAAAATGAAATATGGACTTCAAAATTACTTTTTTCCCCTAGCTGAGTGCAGATTCTTAAAAAATATTTATTTATTTATTTATTTATTTATTTATTTATTTATTTATTTGAGAGAGAACAAGAGAGTAGGCAGAGGGAGAGAATCTTCAAGCAGATTCCCCATTGATCTGGGAGCCTGATGTAGGATTTAATCCCACAACACATGGGATCATGACCTGAGCCAAAACCAAGAGTCTGACACTTAACTGACTCAGCTACCCAGGCATCCCAAGAGAGCAGATTCCCTTTGCATGGTGGTATGGTTTAGCAGGAAGAGTATAAAGTCAGGTAAAGTGAGATTGTTTTGTCTGGCTCCCTGAACACCTTTGTACAAGACCCTGAACTTCTGTGAGTTTCGGGTCCCTTATCTAGAAAATGGGGATGATAATGGAGCTTCCTCCCAGAGGTGCTTCTTCTGATGTGAAGATTAAATGAGATAAGACACGCAAAGGAACTAGGCTGGTTCCAGGCATAGGGATGTGCTCCATAAATGCTGATCTCTTTGCCTGGGTCTTCAAGGTTTCCTCTCCAAACAATAAGCTCCGTGAGGGCAAAGGCCATGCCTGTCTCGGTCATGTGATCATCTCCCTGGCACCTATATCCAATGCATGGCAGGCATTTGAGTATTTATGGAAGGAATACTTTCATATGGGTTATATTACATTTATATAGCCTAGCTAGAACTAGCCAGTGAAGAGTCCAGATTCTTGCTGCAAATGTCATCTCAAAAACTCCTGAATGGGTTCAAATTGTGAAATTGCACTCTGAGACTGCTTCCCATTGTCCTACTTTATAGGCGGTGTCCCCAGATTTTAGCAAGTTTTTCTGCTGGAACTTGGGAGTACTGGTGAACCAACGGATCTGCACTGCTCAAGGCTAATACCCTTCAACTCCATCTTAGTGCAACTCCAGAGAATGCATGGAAACAGCATTTCAACCTGTGTGCTATTTATCTGCTAGACCTCATCAGCAGTATCTAGTCAGGTGATGCCAGCCCTTTGAAAATTACTACTGAAGTTTGCTTTTCATGGCCACATGGGTGTCTAACTATTATTACCCAAGAAAAAATTAATTCAACTAGAAAAAACACAGCACCCACTCTAGCTTGCAGGTTCATCTGGCCCGGCAGTTAGCTTGCCTGTAAGAGACATGTGTTCAATGACAGTAACCTATGATGATGAGATAAACATCCACAGAAGCCACGTGCAAACTAGGGACCTGTTCTGGCCTTCAGGAGGAAGGAAACGCTAGATCTCAGAGGGGTGCAAGATAGTGTTTAATGGAAGAGTAAAACCTTTACAAATGTACATAAAAATAAAGGGGTGAGCTCTAGGATGATACAAAAGAGTAGATGTGAGAAACTAAGAAAGAAAACTCATTAGGATTTCATGCGTCATGTCATTCCCCTGCTGGCGTTAGGAGAGAGCCATTGATTCCTGGTGGTATTCGACAACCGGGATGAAAGGTCCCCAAATGAGTCTTCCTGTTTCTGAGATTTTCTGTCTGGTGTGTCCTCCAGGGAAGCTGGTCCAAACCTATGCCTCCTTTCTAGAAATGGCTGAAGAAGCTAGGAGTAAAGCTAGGAGTAAAGCTAGGAGTATTTTGGTCAGTATAGTGGGAGAGTTAGTGGATTTTTTTTTTTTTTGAGAGTAAAAGTGCTTGAGGTGGGAGGGACAGAGAAAGAGGGAGGAAGGGAGTCTTAGACTCCTGACTGAGCACAGAGCCCTCTGTGTGGAGGGGCTTGATCTCACCACCCTGAGATCATGAACCTGAGCGGAAACCAAAGTTGGAAGCTTAATTGACTGAGCCACCTAGATGCCCCAGGAGTTAGTGGGTTTTAAAACATTTTGATATTTAAACACTATTGTTTTTCCTTTTTAAAAAATGTTTCCACCTCTGCGTCCCTCACCATACTGCAACTAAATTCAGAAAAAGTTCAAGAGCTATTTGGGGTCTGAGCGCTTAAAATGTTCATCTTTCCATCCATAACCAAAACACTCACCACCTCGTCATGTCTGTATAGTGCAAAGTCTTAGTTTTCCCTTCCTTAAGACAAGGTTTACCTCCCTCATGCCTTCACCTAAAAGGCAAGTGGCTTTGCTCTAAGAAAAATTCAAGAGCTGGATTAAGGTTCACTGTTAATATTGGTCAATTTGATTGCCTCATACTTTTATTGTTTTGATTATACTGACTTGTACCAAATAGGCTCTTAACCCACTGCTGACCATTATCTATGGGAGGCAAAGCATGGAGTAAAATTATCCCCTCAGTGGAACAGATCTCTTGGCCATAATCAAGAATGGATAAAAATCTGCTGCTTCAACACCAAAGTCCCTGAAACTAACATCTGAGTCTGCCTTCTAGGTAATGGTTGAAATTATTCACGTATGTCGTGTTATTTGGTTCTCACAAGTCCTTCTGAGGTTGGTGCTGTTCTTATCCCACTGTTCACAAATGAGGGAACTGAAACAGAGGTCTTAAAAACTTGTCCAGAGGTGTACCCTAGCAGGTGACAAAGCCAGGATTTAGGGTACAATGGTCAGGCTCTTGAGATCTGTCCCTAACATTTACTGCATTTTGCTGCCCTCAGACTACACCTCAAATCTCAGTGAGTTCTGAGAAAGGAGGGGTCTTTTCATTATGCCAAACAGAGAGGTGGTGTATATTAACCCTTCAATCTCCTCAACTGTACAAGGGGGATGAGTCCAAGCACTCTTGTCCCACGTTGCGGAGTTTTTGAAGGAGTACTTAGGAAAATGGTTTGAAATTTACAAAGTGCAGTAAGAATCTGAAGAATCTGAATTATTCTCCAAACACCCGGAGTACAAGGAAAAACAAAAAAAGATCAATCCATGTTGGTCCCAGAGTCTGTCCTTCCAGGTTATATTCAAGGTCAGCTCACAGCTTTTAAAAGAAATTTAAATGTAATGAGAAGTCCCGGGTAAAATCAGATCCTTGAGCAGTACGTTGAAGCCTGAGTTTTGGAATCTCGACGTAAGAGCATATCTGAAAGGGCGTCTAGTTAAAGTCTTCCCTCCTTCTGATGTGTGACACATCTCTATTACTGTCTTGGTATGACAGTCCCCCTCACCTTGAGTCTCTCAGTGATGAGAAGCTCATGACTGTTAAGGGAGAGAACTTACCAATTCAGAGAATTAGAAACTGCTTTCTTATATTGTGCAATCTCACTCTGGGTTCTACTGCCCTCACTCCTTAGGCATTCTAGGTCATCGAAATAAGTAGCAAAATTCTCTTTTTGTAAGCATGTCACAACCCTGCACAAAGAGAGGAAGACTGTGCCTTTACCTGTTCACTTAATTTAGTCACTGCATGACTCAAGCTCTGGTATTATTGTGTGACAGGAGGCAAAACCTTCTATGCAACCTTCTCTAAGAACAGATGCTGAGCATCAGAACAAGCCACTGATGGACTGAATGCATTGTAATAGCTCCTCAAGTGCCGTGACAGGGATGTGTCTGATCCGTTATGGCTGTGTCTCACAAAAAGTCCTCAACATGCAGCCCAGTCATTTGTGGGGGTGGGTAATCACAGGGGCCTGATGCCTCCTGCTCACCATTTTAATCCCACCCGTCAAACACATTTCCTATAGACATTTGCTCTCAAAGGTTGAAGGGTATTTTCCTTATTTCCCAAAGAGCTTTCCATGAGGACCAGAGGGAGAACCATAAACTAATAGACAGATGCATCATGTTAAGAAGGGTGTCAACACTCTCCTTTAATCAGTATACAGTCAATATTCTCCATCATGAATAACTAATAAGCTTCTGAACTCCTTTCCTCAGATGTCATTGCAAAAATCTATCTGAGGAATGTCATCTGCACTTAATGAAGGGACAAGCATTGTAATTAAGTTTTAAGCTATTTCTTCAGCATGAAGCTGCCACGAAGTGTGAAATGACTATAATTCACATTTGTAAGACCCTGAATTTATTAGCATCTATGTTCTATTCAAGGTTAGGGGCACGGTGCTTGGATTGTCAAAGGATTGCGCCTTGCTGTTATTCCGGAGTGAGTGTGCCTGCGCTCAGATGCCAGGCCAGGAAAATAATCATTCATGACTCAGGTTGTATTTTAGAAAAAACCTCAAAGACCCGGAAACTCATTTCTCTTGGTGAATAGGAAGTGACGATGACATGCATAATTGGGTGAGAGGGGACTTTGCATTCCTCTATGAATGATAATCACCAGGGTTGAAAAAATGAATAGGAACTGCAGGCTAGAGAGTTCAAGCGAAGCACAGTTTTGTTGGACTGTGACTACTATACAATCCATGGGTGAAAAAGGAATCTGAAGTTTTGAAACTGCCTGTAAAAGAAAGAGAATGAATTATTCTCTTTTAGAAATGACTTAGTATGGCTAGAAGAAAGAAAGGCATGGGATAATAAGAGGCTCTAGGAGACTTTGATGACTCTCCTTGACAAACAAATGTGAAAGAGGCAATTACTTGTGTGTTTACTGGCTGATCACATACTTCTGGAGAAAAAAATATTTGTCGTGATCCACCTAGCCTCAACTTCTTTGTGATTGCGGGCAATGGCACATGGGGAAGACATCTTAGCCAGTGAAATACTGAAAGAAGAAGTGGAGGGACTGTGTGTGTTTGTAACAGGTAGGCCATATGAGCCGGGGGTGTACCCAAAAGGGTTTCCTTAGGCAGTACAGTTTAAACTGAGAGTGGAAATATGATTATGGAGAAAGATAGTACAAAGGATGTTTCAAGACAGGGGACTAAGAAGGCTCTTAGTGAAGGCTCCAGGCACTCTGGGTGAAACAAAGAACAGGAAGAACAGATGAAGCCTACAAATGGAGGAGACGATTTCTGACTGAACTCAACACACAGTCTACCTCTGTTCCTCCCTGAAATGCTAATGCAGTGATTGTAAACAGACCCTCAAAAGGCATAGGCACAGAAGGACAAAGAAAAAAGAGAAGCAACACAGATGGAAGAAAAATGATGACCAAGTTTTGGAAATTGAAAAGCAAACCACAAATAGTGACCTCATTAGCAGAGGACAGAAAGCTGAAAGCAAAGAGCTGTGGGTTTGGTGAAGACCCAACCAACAGTGAGCCCAAGCTGCATAATCCTTGCAAGGTGCAGGAACAGAAACTAGCCAGCGTCTCTGTGGCCGGGAGAGTCTGGTGGAACTGCAGTCAGAAGACAGGCTGAAGGCTCCATGGGAAACTGTTGGACTCCTAGGCTGTGTTTCCACTGTACACACCCAGGTAACCAGGACACCCTTACTGTCATGGACTAAATATTTGTGTCCCCATTCACATGTTGAGATCCTAATCCTTAACGTGATAGTAATAGGAAGTGGGGTCTTTGGGAGGTGATCAGGTGGAGCCCTCATGTATGAGATCAGACCCCAAAGTTTCCTAGCCACTCCCGCCATGTGAATGCACAGCAAGAAGATGGCTGCCTATGAACCAGGAAGCAGAGCCTCAACAGGAACCCACCAGCACCTTGATCTTAGATTTCCCCGCCTCTAGAACTGTGAAAAAATAAATTTCTGCTGTGTATAAGCCAACCAGTCTATGATATTCTATTATAGCAGCCCACGCAGATGAGGACACTCACTAGGGAAGGTCTGAATCCTGGGCTAAGGGTGCAGTGCTATCCTGAAACAGGTAATGAAGTGAAAACATACATGTGGAAGAAGGAGGCCTTGTAGGTTCGACCTGAACATACTGGCCCCCAGATTCCTCTCAAGAATGGGATTAGGACACTAATTAGTGTCCTGGGGAAACTGACAAGTCCAAGACAAAAGGTGCACAGATTCTCATATCTGGGGTTACCCATATAAAAATCCCTGCCTGACCATCCTACCTCAAAGCCCACCATCCATCAAGTCTCCTTCATGCACACAAAACATGCCAAAAGATTCTTAGTGCTTCCCTCTTAAAAATAGACATCTGAGGGGCGCCTGGGTGGCTCAGTTGGTTAAGTGACTACCTTCGGCTCAGGTCATGATCCCGGAGACCCGGGATTGAGTCCCACATCGGGTCCCTGCTCGGTGGGAGGCCTGCTTCTCCCTCTCTCACTCCCCTGCTTGTGTTCCCTCTCTGGCTGTGCTTCTCTCTGTAAAATAAATAAAATCTTAAGAAAAAAATAGACATCTGAGAATCACCAGCCATTTGAAAAAGTCCCCCAATCAAAAGCCAGGGAAACCTGAATTATAATTTTAAGAAGCAGAGAATAGAAGAAACTTGAAATGATCACTAATAAAATTGGTAAAGAGTAGATAGTACCTTTGTGAAGCTAATACAGAGTATTATAGAAGGGAAACGCTACAGAATAAAGTATGTTTAGAAACTGAAATGTAAGATCAAGCACTACAAGTTCAGTGGGAGGAATGGCCAACAGAGAGGAGGAGAGCAGAGGGAGAAACAAAAATGAGAAAAGGGTGGAAGTGGGGTAGGGGTGATAGTAGATGAGAAGCCAGGACATCATCTAGGGCCACATCAACCACCTGAAGGTGACTTGTGAGTGCTCTGTTTTGAAATTTCACTTTAAGCCAATAGGAGCCACTGAAGGAGAACAAACTAGTGAGTGACTTTTGGCCCAATTGGCCCATAATCCATGGCCAGGAAATTCATTGTGATTATATAGCTTATCTCTGAGATCTGATGGTCTTGATCTCATTTATATTCTATTCTAACCATGGAAAATTCTGGAATAAAAAAAATGATATCTATTGGCTGATTTTTTTTTATTATTATTATGATTCATTTCTAGTTCCCAACTTACTTCAGGTAAAAACTGTTGTCAGCTTGTTCCTTTCAACTCCTATTACTCTTTGTTTTGAAAAGGTTATAATTGGAATAAAACAAGGCTGGCTTCAAGCCAAAATCATGAAGGCTGTAATTAAGCAAGATTTTCTGTCTATGCACCCAGCAGGGCCATCCTACTGAGGGGAAAAAAATGGAGATTCAAAAGCAATTGTGTGTTTTTCAAGAATAAGAGAGCACTCTACCCCACACACTTTACATAATAAATGGCAGCTGCTGACATTTTAATCGAGATAAAAACAATAATAAAGTCACAGTGCTCCTTCTGAGGCAGAAGGTAGTCCCATCTCAGGAATTTTGGCAAACATGCACCCATGGCCATCCTGTTCTAAAAGACCGAGAGATTAGCACTTAAGATACCATGCCTGCCTCGACAACAAGGACAGAAGTACAATTTTATACTCCCCCTGTCCTATTATGAGTTTATCTTTTGAATTATTTTTTTCACATTTTAAATCATTCTGTTAAAAATTAACTTAAAGGATATAATTTTAATTTTTAAATAAAAGCCACTTGTCCTCTAGAATGATGATGATGTGTCCCAGAGCCTTTCACCAGTTCAGATGAAAATGGGCCAGCCGTTAAGGGACAATCACTTAGGCACTGAAGTGCCTCACTGCACACGGCTGATGACTCTGGCTTTCAGAGATAGTCTGGGAATCATTTGGAGAGGCATGTGAAATGTTTTGGCTATTAAGGCATTTTCTCCAGTATTTTGTTGGTTTAAAAAATTACAAATCTAGGAACAATTTGGGGAGTAAATTTCAAGCATCAGGGCTGGGCTATAGTTTCAATCAATGCTAGTTCAAGGCTTACAGAGCAAGTAAATCACTAATAGCAGGTACCTGCTGATAGATTCTGAAAGCATTTTTTTTTTCCTTTGGATCATACCCAAGGGTCCCTACTGGACAGAGAGGGGAAGACTCATGGCCTCTGACGCCTGGCAGTCAGTTCAGATGTTGTGTTTGGCATAATACCCTGTATTACAGGTCACCCAATTTATAAATTGTGTTCATTAGTGAAAGCAACTGGCATTTCTTTATTGCTCTTACCTGACTTAATTTTTCTCTCCAACTTATCCTTACAGTTGGTTAAGAAAAACTAAATTTGTGATGGCATTCTCTCTGTGATTAAAAAGTTTTACCTTTCACATGAGGATAATTACCTTCTCCCTCTTTAAGCTATAATAGGACATGGGGGGAAGGGGGCTATGGGACATCCTGGTGACAGGAACAAAGAAAGTTCAGATTCCATGAGATGTGGTTCTGACTGGCATCAGGATAGCAGCCCACACTTCTAAGCCCTCCAGGGGTGAATTCTGGTTCTTTCTCACGTGCTCACTTAGCACCGACTGAGCCAGGTTTGAATGGTGTTTGCAGGCCCTGTGGTCTGGGTATGTCTCCCACTGAACCCTCAGACTGGACTGTCTGCTTGGGAGCCCTCGGTCCCACTGCAGAGAAGCTGCCCAGGAGCCTACCAGTCTGCACCACCATCATTAGCCATCTGCACTGCTTAATGGGATACCATGTGGATTCTTTCCTGCACCGGAGTTCCCCCTTCACCTCCCCAGGAGCTGAGGAGACTGGAGAGTGCTGAACTAAGACCCCTCTTCCTCTCTAGCCACATGACCATTCATCTTGCAAGTTGGTTTCCTCCTAGAGTCTCAAATGAAAATGCATGATGACCCTTTACTTCTGACTTTCCTCAAAATCTAACAGGTTTCTTCCCTCTGTGACTCAGAGAACAAAGGTCATCAGGCTATATATTTACCACTTGCTTTCCCTTTATTTCCTATCTTCTTCCTTCAATTCACCAGAGATAGAAGAAATAGGTTTTTGACTTCCTCTATATCTTAGACTCCTTGTCCCCCATGATATTATCTTCCATTTATCCTCCCTGGTTTCTTTTTTTTTTAAGATTTTATTTATTTGACAGAGAGATACAGAGCACAAGTAGGCAGAGTGGCAGACAGAAGGAGAGGGAGAAACAGGTTCCCGGTTGAGCAGGGAGCCCGATGCGGGACTCGATCCCAGGACCCTGGGATCACAACCTGAGCTGAAGGCAGAGGCTTAACTGACTGAGCGAGCCAGATGCCCTCCCTCCCTGGCTTCTAATGGCAGAATTATACAGAGGAGATGCCTGCGGGACACCTAGGTTTGGTAACTTTACAATATACTCTCTACCTCATTTGTAAAACACAAGCTTTTTTTTTTTTTTTAAGATTTTAATTATTGGACAGACAGAAACACAGTGAGAGAGGGAACACAAGCAGGGGGAGTGAGAGAGGGAGAAGCAGGCTTCCCACCGAGCAGGGAGCCCGATGTGGGGCTCGATCCCCAGTCTCCGGGATCATGACCTGAGCCGAAGGCAGTCGCTTAACCAACTGAGCCACCCAGGCATCCCGTAAAACACAAGCTTTTGATCAAGAAGGCAAAGGCAAAGATGGAAATGACCTCCAATACCACCTCCTCCCTTTTCCTTTATCCCCTTTGTTTCTCCTTCTGCATCCTAAGAGAACCACAGTGAAAAGGGCACCTATGAAAGGTGGAGCTAAGGGAAAGAAAAGAAATACATAGATAAATTCAGACTACCCATCCATGCTAAAGAAACAAAGGGAAGGATGAGAGGATGCTGGAACGCAGGTGGAAGAGGAAGAGGGAGAAAGGGGACATATATATGGACTCACTGGTCTTCAAAGATGGGCTCACTGTGAGTTTTCTTTTTTTTTTTTCTTTTTTTAAAGATTTTATTTATTTGACAGAGAGAAACACAGCCAGAGAGGGAACACAAGCAGGATGAGTGAGAGAGGGAGAAGCAGGCTTCCTGCTGAGCAGGGGGCCTGATGTGGGACTCGATCCCGGGTCTCCGGGATCATGACCTGAGCAGAAGGCAGTCGCTTAACCAACTGAGCCACCCAGGCGCCCCTCACTGTGAGTTTTCAAACAATGCAAACTTGACATCAGGAGGACTTTTTTAAGCCCTTGTCTGTGGCTCTCAGGTACCTGTTTTTTTCTGGGAAGGCACTGCAGGATAAGTGAAGAGTTAACACAGTCACTAGTGTCTCTGGCAAAATGAGAAAATGGAGGCAACATGATGACACGCTATTACCGTTCAAGGCACGCATTTTATGGGCTGTCTTCCCTCCTAAGGCTATTTCCTCTCTACTCTGTTCAGTGAAATATCCTTATCCTTTCATATAAAATGTTGTTGACAGTAGATGGAGGTACACAGCCTTTTGGTGTTGTCTTTCATGGAAAAAGAACTGTCAGTCACCATGGTTTCAGAAACTTTTTACTGGCTGATGAAACTGAACACATTAGGAACTCCTGTCTGAGGACTGGAGCCCCATTAAAATGGGCTACTTGCTCCTTCTGGGAGCAACATTTGTTGAATTAATGTCCACTGAGCTTTTTGCATGTTCTAGACACTGGGCGAGGGGAGCTTTGGAGACTTGCCCAAATTCACAAGGCAGATTGGCTTTGGGGCCAAACTCAACCCCAGTGCAGGATACCTTCAAAGCAGGGCTCTTGATCACCATGGTCACTGCATCAAGACTCTTCTATTTTGGAAGGCCCTTAGACCCTGTGATATTATTGGGCCACTACACATTTTCATCTCTCCTTTGAATCACTTCAATATTCATGCTCTGTGATCAAATAACTGTGAATCTCATACATGCAAAATAGGTACTGAACATGTCTGCCAAGTGTTGAAAGGGGAGAAAATTTAAGGATTTCTTTCATAATGGTATCGCCCTATATCCCATGCACCTATAGCTTTGGAGTACAATATACAGTCCCTCTTCCTCCCTCCCCTCTCTCTCTGTGTCTCTGTCAATATAAAATACACATGCATGTGCATATATGTTTTAAAATATGTGCATACACATATTGCATATAGGTAAAATATATATGTATAAAATAATAAATATAAATGTTATATTTATATAATTCAAAAAACAGACTGCTTCTCCAAATTTGCTATTGGGACTTTTGATGGGTACAAGGAAAGGGAGAAGTATTACCAAGTATTAATGGAACTGTGATGCTCTGACAGACTGTTCTGGTAGCTTCAATTTATAAATCACTGAGAATCAGATACATATTTAGTTGGCTACAGCCATTCTAAGATAAATTTAAAGAAATAAATTCATTTGCCAACTTGGAAGTGCTGTCTAATCCTTGTTTTCCTGTGATATATATAGACTTTAAATCTCACACATTCCCAAAGGAGTTCAGATTACTGTCTATCCATAAGAAAAAAATCCTAGGGAATATTCAAGTGCATATTGGGAGTAACAGATACATCTTTGACTCTTTCTGCTTTATTATTAAAACTCTGGCAATGTTGTGGGGGGAAAAAGCCACAATAACAAAGAAATGCCTTATTTATTTGAGGCTGCAGAATGGGTTTGATGTTAGTGATTGTTTCAGTTCTGAATGATGTTACGTACTGAACTTTGAAACTTCTAACAATCATTAAAGTCATCTGTGATCATATCTGAGACTGTCTTCACATGATTTATTAAAGAACACAATTGTCATAAGGAAATTACAGAACCTCATTTCTGTAAATGACATGGTAATATTCTTGGGAGCTGCAGAAATCCATCGGACTATTTGTCCTTGCATTAAATGGACCTAGGGAACCATTCTTTTTAAATCTGAGACTCACTGTTTTTTTTCCTTTAACTAATGACTAAAATGTCCCTTCTTTCAGGCAGCCTTACCTAACCCTCTCAGGTAGAATCCCATGTGTCAATCCCTGTGTTTCCTCCGTCATTGTTCATATATCTATTCTGCCACTTATTATATTACCTTGTATTTTTGGGTGCCTTTCAATTTTATTCTCCTTAACTACAAATTAGTTAAGTACTCATTTGTTTATCTCTGTATTCCAAGTATTTAGCAGATGCCTTGATTCCTAAGAAGTGTCCAAAAAATACCTGGCAAACAGTTCCCTGAGCTGTGATGAAATGGAAATCAGGTCATCACCCTTGTCATAAACTATATGCAGAGTAAGAGTAAGAGCATGTCTGCACATTAGATGATGAAGAATTCTTTTATAAAGACCTTTTGGCTTCTTGCTCTTTTGTGGTTCCTTCCAAGCTTTTAGTGATATCTAGAGGAACAGAGTTGGCTATATGTGTTCAGTGGTCTATGTAACCTTCTCCCATTTTTTACATTTTCCCTGGCATATGTCTGGGAAATAAAATTTCACACTCTATTTCCTATTCTTGTAGGATCAGAATCTTACAGGGAAGCTTCACAGTTGAAAAGAATCCTTAGAGCAAGGTAGGCTTTCAAAGGTAGCTTCTGTTCTTACAGAAAATACATATGCAAAACTAAATGGCCTATTTCTTGTCTCAGATCATGCACAGCTTGAGATCTGGGGTTTTTCCATTTGTCTTTATAGATACAGACACCAGGAAAAAGAAATAACGAACAAGCGAACATCTGATATATTCAGATTGTGAATTTCAGATCGTGAACTTATTAAAATCCAGTTTCTATTCCAAGTTAGTTTTTCTGATTTCAAGAGATAGGCATAGTGCCTGGTAGATGTTTTCAGTAGAGTCTTGAATCTAGAGCAACATGCCATTATTTCAGAATCGTCCTGCAGGGGCAAACTCAACAAACTGCTCGAGTTGGAAGCTGGGCACAGACCTCGCTAACGCTCATTATTTGTCTGGACAGAAGCAACCTTCCTTTGTGATTTTCAAGTCAACCCTGGATTATTTACAAACATCTTAAGCAAACACTGTGAATACAGTAACTATAATAACTCCAAAAGGAAAGCAGTGAACCGAAACCTGAAACTCTAGCAGAGAGGAAGCTACCACTCTTTGAGCTGAAGGTTGAGATCTTCTATGTAGACAGGTGGGAGGCCTAAAATTTGCTTCTCATTCACAAGCAAACAAACAAACAAAAAACCAAAAAAGAGAAAAAACAAAAAACCTCCAAAAGCCGAAAGAAACGTTGGAAGAAACAAGTAATCACAACAGAGAAGGTCTCTAAACTAGACAGTATTTTCCCATATTTGATTTTTTTGGGGGTAAGTGAAGGATATGGACGGATTTAATTTTTGCTTATTCATTGCAGAAGATGGTATAAGTATAAATAGCCTGTAGTTTTTAAACTCATTTTGCATCCCATTGACAAGTAAGACCAAGAAAATCTGGGTAGAGAACATGATTTAAAAAACAAAACAAAACACATTTCATTAAAAACATTCCAACTTAACTGCAGTGAGAGTTGTCAAGATTCATTAATACATGTCTCACCAAATAACTTTTCTGTTAAACTCCTTCTCTACATAGTTTCCAGATCTGTAAGGCATTCGGGTGATTGCATCCTTTTAAGCAGAACTTACATAAAATATTATGGGGCTACAATGTTATTTTTTTAGTTTTGATACATATACCATGGCTATGTAAAATGTTACTGTTAGAAATACTAGGTAAAGGGTACAGAGGAATAATCTGTATGATTACTGCAATTCTTTTAATCTAAAATTACTTTAAAATAAAAGGTAAAATAACATGAGCCTAAAGTTTGGAGCTAAAAGTGACCTGGCTTTGTACAGAAATCGGGGTTCCCGGAGTAGCTCAAGGCTCCATAGTATGTTTGCTGTGGGTATCTGGCCCCCAGCTCCAGAGCCCCTCACCTCTGCTGTGCTGCTCCTGAGGAGTGACCCACCTCCGCCTCACCTACACAGCTCACTCAGTGCTCCCTGCAGGCACAGACCCAGGGGTCTCCCTCAGATTATTCTACTTTCCTAAGACTAGAAGACACACCAGCACATACGAGCTGGAGCAGTACAACTAATCCAACTGTAAAGCCAGAGGCCAGAAAACGTTCATTACCTATTTATTCAATATCCAAGGTCAATACCATTCAATAGCCACAGAGTAAAATGGGGCACCATTTGCTGACAAATGTGAAACATCCACAGACGCACTGGTCTGGGCTGATGTATCTACTACGTTGGATTACCCTTCAATTGGCCACATGTTCTCCCACAGAGTGGCATTAAAAAAAAAAAATCATAAGGATGAAGGGGCTAATTATCACATTCTAGGTCCTGACTCACTTGTAGCTATCAATCATCAACATATTTTGAATAGGGGCAAAGAACAAAATTGTAATTGTAGAATTACATATTAAAGTGTCTTTATCTTTCCTGTAAGAACATTTTATTTCTAGTCTCTATAGAATTTGCCTACAACTTTAGAACAAACAATGGAAATGCAGCAACTACCAGAAATCCTTATTTGTTGCACTTAAGAGATTCACTTGTGATTTTGGAGATTCAGTTGTTTCTAGGGCAAGTTTCCAAGGTTTTCCATAGGGTCTATAGCCGACCAATAAGTACGGCTATTACACTATAGAAGCAAATCATCTATTCCCAATTTTTCAGAAAATGGCTCTCTAAAGTGGGCTGATGCGTGGAGAGTTGACTTTTTGTTTGTTTGATATGGGTTGGGTTTCTTTTTAATCCAAAGAAAATTCAGTTTTCTGTTTAAAAAAAGTTAGCTTAAATTCTCGACTTAAATTTTCCATGCTTTCCAGATAATGAAGAGCTTATTCCACGGCGGGGAGTGGGAGGCACTGTGTTATATTTAGAGGTCAGTTTATTTTATTTATTTATTATTATTCAAATTTATTTTTAAAAGATTTTTACGTATTTGAGAAAGAGAGAGAGAGCAAGAGAGAGCAGGGGGAGGAGCAGACAGAGAGGAAAAGCAGACTCCCTGCTGAGCATGGAGCCAGAGAAGAGGCTTGATCTCAGAACTCTGTGATCACGACCTGAGCCCAAATCAGGAGTCTGGCGCTTAACTGACTGAGCCACCCAGGTGCCCCTAGGTCAGCTTCTTTTAGACAGCATTTTCCTTTGGACTGATCAGCACTAATTACTAACTAGTTGTATTAAAAAGAACTCTGCTCCTAAGGAGGTCTGTGAAAAGAAAGAGAATCGGCGGACATATTAGCTTTTTTTTAAAAGAACTCGCCTATCACACACATGAGGATTCGCTGCATTCTCAGAGAACGCACTTGCTCTCCAAGTCCTAAAATACAGGTTTCCTTGGGTGGATTTGCTGAAAAGATTTCAGCTTTTGTACCTAATATGAAACACAGGAGCTGGCTAAGTCAGGTAACTTCTGGCAGGCAGCAGCCCTGAGATGGAAGCAACTATTCTAGGGAAAAGTAAAGCCTTGCAATGTGGCGTATAATGTGGAAAATACAGCCCACTGTCTATGGGATTTTGATAAGAAAATGTTCTCTCTCTCCACCAATTACCCTCTTCCTCTGGCCCAATGTATTTCCATATATTTCTAAAGCCTCACAGGCTTTGCAAGAATGCCACTGGCTTCGTAATGAAGTAATATATTCCCCACTTACTGAGAATGTGCTTCTCTTTAGGGAACCACAAATCCCAATATGACTGTTGCTGTTTTAGTAAAGACACAGGTCACAGGGCCACATGGCGCAAGACTAGATATGGATCCTATAACATGAACACATTTGCTAATGTTTGATGTCTACTACTAAATATGCAATGCTACTTATGACGCTTTATGATAGGTTTTAGTTAAAGGAACTACAAGAAATGAAAAAAGCCAGTATTTGCTGAATTCTTCATGACTATAAGTGAGGCAGGAAAGCTGAAGGGACTCCACTTTAGAATGGGACCATCTCTGCTGTTTTTCTGTCAGACCCCGTTTCTGAATAAGTCAAAGAAGCTATGTTCCCACTTCAAAGGGAAAGCCAGAAAGTTACTGATTCTCTGAGTTTTGTCCTAGGTCCCAAACACCTGATAACATCTAAGAAGAGCCAGATCCCAAACATGTCCCAGGACATTCACTTCCAAAAAAAAAACCTTGGCCAATGACAGCATCAACACTCCCTACCTTCAGTGATCTGTAGAAGGACACCTGTTGTTCATCTGGATGCTTGCCTTTGATCAGACCCTACTCTGAAGCCCCTAACCCCAAGTGACAGTGGGACTCTATCTCTTTCTTTCTGAGTCTCCCAGACACCCTACTCTGTCTGCTATTTTCTGCCCATCACTCATGCTATTCAATACATTCTGCTTTCACTCTCCCAGCTCTCCTCTGATTTCTGTCCTGCATGAAGCCAAGGACCCTCTTAGCTGGTCTTGCAGGAACTCCCTCTGGCTCCCAGTCTGCCTGCATCATAAGTATATAGTAAAAAATATAGCTATATTTAAATCAACATACCATTTTTTAAATGTGTTTCCATTTTGGAGCCAGGGATGGTTTTTTGGTGGCTGGAATGGCTTTTGGGTCATATCTTTATATCTGTTTGTCTGTATGTATCTATTGTTCTTTTTTGTTTTCCTTTGTTGTTAGAGCTAAGAACTCAGCATCTCAGAGCCCTTTTCTGCTAAAGGCAGCATGATTATGGATATTTGAAGAATAACACCAGTACATGGAATATTCATAGAAAGTAGTTCTAGGAACATAATGGTCCAAGTGACTGAGAACTTGTTACACACCAACAAAAATCTGTATAGTGTTTAGAGTTCAGCTTCTTTTAGGTACAACTTCTCTTTGGGCTGACCAGCGCCAATTACTGACCAGGTGTGTAACTGGTTAGGTTCCCACAAAACACAGCTGGGAACAAACGCTGTGAATGAACACATCCCAAATCTCATCATTACAAGGCTGGCAACCTTCTCCTCCAAACCCTCAATCTCCTTAAGTTCTCAGAATTTTCTCCTGGACGTAGCTTATCTTCACATCCTCTCTAATCTCTCCCAATTTGTATATTCATGTTGTGATGCTGGTACATTCCAAATGCTCAAAATAGATCATCAGCCAGTTGCCCAGACAAAGGAAACAGCCACTAATCAATGCAAACCATAGTCAGAAGTTTACCTTAGTTCCTTGAAGGGGTCTGCCCTGACATTAGGTGTCTCTATAGATTTAGGGAACACTGTGCCCTCCGCTCCTGTAAACAAAAGAAAAAAGCAAACAGAGGTTGGAGACTTGGACATGTCACCTGGGGGCACAATCAGCACAGGGAGTGGGGCTAACTGTGGGGCGGATCCTTCACACAACCCAAAGCACGTTATTTTGCCCTTGGCTTTTGCTGGTGATAGGGAGCACTGAATGACTCATGCAAACAGCCTCTGAAAAAATACGGAACTTCTTTTGAAAGTGTTCTTGCTGAGATCAGAGTGAGGCCATGAAGCAAATACCATGTTGGCTTCAAAAAAAAAAAAAAAAAGATGCCTAAATAATGGTACCACCTAAGTCGTAACTCTTAAGTTACCCAACTGGAAATGTTTTGCAAAGCAGCCACCGAAGCCCTCTGATTGCAGTGTGGGGCACACATCCCAGAACACAACCAACATCTCAGCAGTGGACGGGTGGTGGGGAACATCCCAATATGTAAGGTCTCCACCTAATGACGTTAAGTAAACAAGTTTTCAGTAAATAAGGTTCTGCACTATTATCTTGAAAAGTTAAACAAAAAAGAACACTAAGATAGATCATTTGACGTTCACTGCTTTTACATTTTGAGTATGATTTCACATTGATCCCCAACCCAATCTAGACAGTTAGCTCTGACTTTGTAATAAGCTTTTATCTTTATAACTTGTCATCACCAGCTGAGCCTTCCCAGCCACAAAGATGCTGACTGTCTGATTTATCTGCTCCCAGAGTACTTTCAAATCATTTAAGCCTCAGTTTATCACAGACAATTGCACTGGATATTAGTTTTTCAATTAAACTTAGCCAGGTAGTGTCCTGAACTTTGAAGGAAAGGTATTTATACTTTTTTTGGTATAGTTCTTTGATGCCACAAAAAGGAGCAGGACAACATCTTGTATTCATGTGTGAATTTCTAGAATCATCTTGCATTGTTAGGTCTAGAAATCCTCCATTAACCACGGTTATTCCAAATCCAGATTTATCCTAGCACACTGATGAGTCTTGTTAAATGAACTTCTGTAGTAACTATAGGAGTATTTCATCTTTTTTTTGAAAGTATTTAATCTCTTTGATACGAATATCAGATTACTGCAAAAAAATGAGAGAATAATGCCTCGACTTGACATTATGTATGGTCATTTAATATACTATCCTGATAAATTAATCAAAGGTAATATTTCGAGTGATACCACCACATCCTTCGGATGTACTAGCTCAGTTCTCCCCTGCAACAACCCAATGGACAGTCACAGCAGGCAGAGAGACATTTCGTGTGGGAACTTTCAAGATATTTTCCCACCTGTGGACACTTAACACTTTTAAGACCCCAAACCACATCTTGTCAAATAGATCAAAATGTATCCCTGGTCTCCATGAAATATAACTTTTGTGATGTAAATTTCTTAAGAATATTTTAGGGGCACTGCGTAGCTCAGTCCTTAAGCGTCTGCCTTCTGCTCGGGTCGTGATCCTGGGGTCGTGGGATCAAGCCCTGCATTGGACTCCCTGCTTGGCGGGGAGCCTGCTTCTCTGTCTCCCACTCCCCCCTGCTTTTGTTTCCTCTCTCGCTGTGTCTCTCTCTATCAAATTTAAAAAAAAATGTTGTTTTATTATGCATATATTATTTTGCCCTTGTGATTTAAAGTTTCTTGTGTTCTTTATAAATGCGGTGGCTAATTTTATGTGTCAATGTGACCTGGATCATGAGGTTCCCAGATACTGGGCTAACCATGATTTCTGGGTGTGTCGGGGAGGGCGTTTCCATATGACGAGAGCATATGATACAGTGGATGCAGCAGAGCCCTTGGCCCTCCCCAGTGCGGTTGGGCCTCCACCAATCCCATGCAGGGCCTGAACAGAACAAAAAGGTGGAGGAAGGAAGAATTAGGCCCTTCCTGCCTAATTGCTTGAGCTGGGATATCAATCTTCTCCTGCCCTCAACACCCCTTGTTCTAAAGGAGACCCAGACTGGAATCTTCACCACTGACTCTGCTGGCTCTTAGTGAGCCTTGAGACTCACTCCCAATTATGCCACCAGCCTCCCTGGGTCTCCACCTTACACACAGCAGGTCGTGGGATTTCTTAGCTTCTATAACGAGATGAGCCAAGTTCTTATAACGGATCTCTTCCTGCATGTAGTTCCATATTGGTTCTGTTTTTCTCAAGAACCCTACTTAACACAATAACTGAGTAAGATTGGGTTGGATTATAGACAGTAATGTGACTTTTGTTACCCATATATTAAATCTGGATTTGCAAAGCACGCATTCCACATCTCTAACTTTTTTGTGATCCTTTGAGGAGCACCTAGACCAGAAGTACTGTGGAGGATGCCTCATGGGTCCATCAGGCTGGCAGAAGTGACAGGACCATGAGTAACACATTGGGATGTGGCTCTAAAGTGTCTGTGACCCAAGGGCAAGGCCTCGGCCACCACCTCTCAGTAACACCTCAAACCTGTTACTGAACGGGTCCCATCTGTCACTAGTACAGTTAACAGGGGCTTCCTTTGAGATCCCTTCCTTTTCTGTTTCTTATAAATGCTTATTCTTAGCCTTTGGAACCTGTTTTTTTTTTGGGGGGGGGGGAGAAAGTGTTTGTTTGTTTTAGTGGTTAGAAGAAACCCTTACATACCTGAATAAGGCTGGGACAGTCATTTCTGTTTTTGTACATTGTATACACCTTTTAGTCCCAGCTCATATCTCCCCTTCCTCTACTAAGAAGTATATGAAAACTGCAAGAGCAAGAGCATCGCCTCTTTTGAGATCGGCCTTAGCTGTGGGACTTAACCCATAGGGCAAGTAGTACTGCTTGACCTTCATTATCTGAACTGGTATCACACTATTGTGAAGCTTTCTGTTTCACTGCTATCTAATGCACCCTCCTTTTATTCTATAAGGACTCCGAAGCCAAAGAAAACCTATTTCACAACTTTTGACTATGCAAAATATGTATATATATATAATGATATATATTGCATTTATTCAGTCCAATTGTCCAAAAATGAGAAATGACACTTTCTTATGTAAAATGAACCTCAAAGCCCTGTACCATTTTCTTTACATTCACACTTGGTGCTGAGCCTGTTTCTCCATATGTCAGATACACTGACATCACCTCACTTGCTACTTAACATCTGGCCACACCAGCTCAAGAAGGAACTACTCTATTGCAACTAGTGGTCCATAGCTCAGCCAATCTTTTAGGGCAATTCCAGGGATAAAAAAAAAAAGGTTATATAAATGCAACGCATTGCAGGTGCTAACTCTGTTTGTGGAAGGACCATGGTCTCCTCTGAACACCTGAACTTGGATCCTCAGCTTTCTCAGATGTACAGTCCTATTTGCCTGGTGTCTTGGGGCACTGTGTCTTATTCTCTGCCCTATCTCCCTTGCCTAGCACAGCATAGGTTCTCAATAAATATTTATCGCACAGCTATAACACTTATGTGGCATTGAGCACACACTACCTGGGATTTTTATTTAACTTATAGACATTCATCCCATTTCTTCAATAAGATCCTAAGCTCTATGTAAACAGGGGCAAGGCCATATACAGAATACAGACAGATATAATTTTAAGTTCTGAAGACTTCTGCTAGACTTATTCCTAGTTGGTGCTACCATTTCTATGGGAGTACTAATTCACTGTTATAAAACTCCTCCTGTATCACATGACATGTTTAATGAATGCCCAAAATCCAACCTATTTTTATGGTACCTCTTAAAATAAAAGAGCTATGTTAATAAAAGAATATTATTTGGGCTAAATACAAATATCTCTTTAAAGTAAAATGATATCAAGGCTTGGAGCATCTTTGACAGACCAAGAAAACTACCTCTCCTATAAGACAACTGGGGCTAAAAACATGGCGCGCTCAGTCACACGGCTAGTGAATGCTAGAGCTGAGATTCACATGCAGGCATCTGACTCCAGGATCCACGTGTAGCCATCATGCCCTCATGCCTTGTTTTCTGACTGCCCAGACAGTGAGGCACTTGCAAAATGGCAAGCCAGCAAAACCCAAGGGTCTGGGCTCTCACAGTTGGAGGATGTAGGTGATGGACAGGCTCTGGACGTGTGATGAAAGTGAAGGGCAAGACACTCAGGCTCCCTTAGCTCCCACCATCCACCTGATGCTCCGACTTTGTTTGTGACAGTCTTTTGCAACGGGGGCCCACATGAGCCACCCATACTGGAAAATGGGCCCATAGATACGACTTATCAGGGGAATGTACCACAATTCCTCATTACTTGAGTGTCCCTGGGCATGAAACCTAATCTCTAAGATGCTCAGATTCCTTCCCTGAAAAGAAGGGATATTAAGGGATACCTTTCTCCTAGGGGTCTTGGGAGATGGAATGAGATCTCTGGAACATAGCAATCAGCAGATGATAGTCAATAAAATACTTCTAGCAGTACTAAAATATTTATAAATCCCATTCTTTCCTCCTCTTATCCAGGTCTTTTATGACTCTTAAAAAATAAAAAATTTAAAGCACTTATTATGTACTAGAAACTGTTGAAACTTTTACTTTGATCATCAGAATAACCCTATGAGGTAGGGACTACGCATATCTGTTGTCACAGATGTGGAACCTACGACTTAGGGAAGTCAGGAAATTTTCCTACGGTTGAGCAACGAAGAGGTGGAGTCAGAATTTGGACTCCCTTGGTTCCAGAACCAATGTCTGTGACCACTACTCAGACCACCTTTTTCAGCAGATCATACCACTCCCTACTTGCTCATCTCTTAATGAGATATGAATTAATATTTCCATTTATACCATCAAATAACACTTGCTAAATCTCCTAACCCCTCTCTTCTACAAACAATTCACATGCACAATGAGAGGAGATGGTTAATACTTTCACAAAGACCATTTCTTTCCAAGTCCTACCAGGCTTCTGATTTTCACACCATTTTTCACTTTCCCAAAAAGTGCAGAGTGGACAAACACTCATCAGGATGAATTCTCCCATCCTATCCCCTATCCAGTCTAAGATAATAAATTATTCTCAATTTTATTATTTCAAAAAGGTTTCTATTAAAGCCATACCTACTGATTCCTTCTTTTGACACAATATAATTTACTGGCAATAAATGTTCATAAACAGTTTGAGTGAAAAATCCATAAAGCCATTTCAGCTTTATTTTAAGTTCCATTAATGTCCCTCAAAAATGATTTTGTCAATGTGTTTCCATTAGCTGGTTCTCTGCCCAATAACTTAATTCCACACAATCAATTAGGAACTTATAAAGCATGTGACAGGATCTATCTAAAGTGTTTTGAATCACCATAAAGATCAGCTCAACAGCTTTTTTTCCCCTTTGTAGTATAGGTAGGGGGTAGGTTGCCAAAAAAATCTCAAATGCACTCCATTGCCTAACAAAAAGCCAGATACTCTCTGGAAAGCATACTCAAATTTGGTGACTTTCCCCTCAAAGTGTCCTGGATATAAGGAGACCTGAGATCCAGTCCTATCTCTGTGATCTCATGCAAATCAGAATTCTTCTCTAACCCTTAACTTCCTCAGCTGTAAAATAAGACAGAGGATGAGAAGTCTCAGGGCTAAACTGTTTACCCTTCCACTCGAAAATTTCATCAGGTAACAACAATCTAATCTAAATAGATGACTGTCTTGAGCCATCTCCATTTCCTACCAGGAAAAAAGAGCAACTCTGAAATATATATATACATAAATCCTAAAAATTTTCTGTGTTTAAGGAGGAAAAAAATAAAAGCTAACAGACTTTTGTCCAATTCAAGCTGCATTTAATTGGAGGAACTACTCACCAGAAAATAAACCTCACAGATAAGATGGTCAATGGCAAAATTTACTGTAGATGAAACTAAATGAAAAAATAAAAACTTGGTTCATAACTCTTTAAAACTTCAAAAACTGACTGGGGAAAATTCAATTTTATAAAAAATAATAAGAGCTAAAGTGCCTAAGCCTGTATATGTTAAATCCAGCCATGAACCAAATCCCAGAAGGCAAAGTCACATTTGAAAAATATGCTACAAGAAAATTGGACTTGAGAGAAGCATTAGATACAAAGGAAGAAATACTATGCTAGAAGTCATGAATAGTAACTTGGAGCTAGAAAACTGACGGTGAATCAAATCTTTGGTGTACATGGAGAAGAACTGATTTTTCAGATTTCAAGGAAAACTTTCAAAAAGGTCAGAAATGGCTTAAGTGTGCTCTTTAGAACATTGATTAAGGAATTAAGCCAGCTTAATGGAGTTTGTTCAGGTAAGTTCTTTCTTGATGTACTTTCGTTAAGATTGGCATAATTATGATTAATGTTTTGTATTAATGAAAATAGACTGAAACTCATCTTTGGGCTTAAATCATGGGGTCAAAATACTCACCAGGTTCAAACTGCAGAGTTAAAATATCTAATCACCACTGTGTGAAGTCAAAACATTTTAAGTGTTCTAATTCATGTTGTTTGGGTACATATAACCTGAACGGCAATCCTTAACAACCACCAGATTTACTTGATAAGGATATATTTTATACCATATTACATTAAAAAATAGAGAAAGGATTTCAATCTTAAAAATGGTGATTAGATACAGAGAGGAGGAATGGTTTGATTTCTTGAATATCAGGGAACTGAAAAACTGAAGACCTGATTTTTAGTCCTGATTTTCTATGAGCTTATTATATGACCTTTGGCAATTTGCCCTCTGGTCTTACTTCCCCATTTGTTATACAAAATGGGGGTGGGGATTAGGTGATCTAGAAAGCTGCTTCCAGCTCTGCTGTTTTATAATCCTCCAGATATCCTGGTTGGATCAACCCAGTGGACCAGAAGAGAAACACGGTAGGTTTGATAAATCTAACATTCAATTTACTTAATAAATGTGTTTTGAGTAGGGGGTTCCAGAAGTTAGCCAGAGAGACATGGAGTCCATAGTCTAGAAGAGTGGAGCATACTCTTGTGGTGTATGTTACTAGTTTAAATAATTAGTTATTAAATAATATCACAAATAAAAACATGTAATAGTTATAAAAAGTGATAAAGACTCAAAAGGAAAGTAAAAAAGTAAAAAAACAAAAAAATTGTTTGCAATACAACTTGTGGTCACATCCTGATCTGGCATGTAAGTTTCCCTGAGAAAGTGAAGTTTTGTTGATATTTGTTAAGTGATTAGTAATGGACTAGTTAAGAGGGGTAAGTAACAGTGGAAAAGATAATGTGAAGACATCAAGGTTGGGAAGTTGAAGTTACTAAGATCAGTGTGGCTGGACCATATTTTGCAATGGTGAGCAGAATGGGATGAGACTGGAGAGGTGGGTTGACCTGGGTAATTCAGAACCTTGCAGGTCATGCTGAAAGTTTTAAGCAGGGATCTGGCTTGTTCCAAATGGCATTTTTCTTTTCTTTTTTTTCTAAAGATTTTATTTGTTTTTTTTTTATTTGAGAGACAGCCAGTGAGTGCACAAGTAGGAGGAAGGGCAGGGGGAGAGGGAGAAGGACAAGCAGACTCCCCACTGGGCAGGGAGCCCGATGTGGAGTGGGATCCCAGAACACCAGGATCATGACCTGAGCTGAAGTCAGATGCTTAACCAACTGAGCCACCCCCTGCCCCCAAACTGGTATTTTTCAAAGATAACTGTGCCCACATGTTACGGTCTACATGTTTGTATCCTCCTAAAGTCATATATTGAAACTCTAATCATCACTGGAACCCCACCATGCTGGTGCCCTGACCTCAGGTTCCCAGCCTCTGGAACAGTGAGAAAATCTTATTGCTTCAGCCATCCAGTCTATAGTGATCTGTTACAGCAGCAGGTGACTGAGACACTGCATCATTGAAAAGACACTTGAGGAGGGCAAGGACAGATGAGGTGAGGGAGTGGGAAGGGTGGTAGACTGGGGACTGGAGAAATGTGGGTAGGTTTAGGAGATTTAAGTGGAAAGCCAATGGGATCTGGTCATGTGCTAGACAAGAAAGAGAACGATGGGGATCAGAGGGCCCAGGGGCAGAGCTGAGATAGATGAAATGATTAATAATCAAAGTCAGTGGTGCCATGGCAACTTTATGCATCTCCAATGTAATCCAGCTTTTTTCATATTTGATATTTTAATTGCAAAGGAAAGAAATTTCCTTTACTTAATGAAAGAAGCTTCTCTGAATCCTACTACATGTTTCTTATAAGGGTGTAGGCAATGTGACAAAGAAACTTTAAATTAAGTCTCCCAAAGTATTTATAAGCAAGCAGTATTTTAAAATTATGAATAATAAACATTATCTTCTGTGTAAGAGAATTTTCTAATTACTCCGAAGTTTTAGCTAAACACATATCCATGTATCTCCTATTGGTTAAAAGCTTTCTAAACACACGAGATAGAATTTTTGCCTAAGTCCAGGCTAGAGAACATGGTTACATGTTACACTTTAAATATTCTTTCATTTCTGAGGCCTATTTTCCTGAAAAACAATCTCTATAGCATGTTATCCATGGGTAAGTATAAGAGTGTACTGTGAGAGTGCTGATCATGGGAAATTCCTCAGCAACAGTGGTTTCCTAATTATTTCCAAACATGAACTATTGGCTTTCTCCTAATGGAACTGTGCAGTGAAAAATGTTTTTTAAGGAAGTGAGTTGGGTTCTGTCTCATCTAGGATTTAAAATGCACTGCGTAATCAGCAAGGTTGCAGAATTTTTACAAATTTCAAAGTTAAGCACTTTGAAGGTGGCGGTCAGCTTCTGAAAATCTTTCTGGCATGAGCCAAAGACAGATGTGAGATAGAAAAGGTGAGTGGGAAAAGTCACTTGAAGTAATTTAACCCCACTGTGTCACCTTCTCTGCTGGTGGCAGTTAATAAACTGTTAATGCAAAACATTTGTAGTCATTACAAGTCGTTTCTAGGATACATACCAAATATTTTCTTTTCAGGAATTAGGGCAGATTCTCCTGCCCCAAAGTACAGATAATTAATTCACTTAACAAATATTTATGGAGGGCCTATGCCATAAATGGTTTTGTGGGAAAAACAGATTCAGACGTTTTCTCTTTATGGGCTCAGAAATAAAAAATTTCAAAAAGTATATAAAATCTCTAGCCATTTTAGGTGCAGTAACATTCACCATCTGTAAACATTTAACAATTACCTACTATGTGCCTGACACGATAATAAGGCGATACTGAGTGGGAAGATCTGATCTCTGCCCTTGTGGACTTTTATATGGCTAGACAGACAGATGCTAGAGAACATATTTAAACTGATTTTTGTAATGACAATTATTGTAAATCATGTATTCTCAATGAGGGTGATGCAGTTCCCCAGGGTCCAAAAATTGGTATGGGAAGGCACAAGAACTCTTTCTCTATGTACAAAGCCCGGATATACATACAATGCATACAATCATATATGGTGTAGTCGTGAAATGTAAGTTGCATGGGAGGGAAGTGATTAGGGAAAAAAAAAAATGTCTGAAATGGTTCCTTAAAAGAGTGATACCCCCCCAAAAAAAAGATTGAGAAGCACTGTTGTAAGTGCTCTGATTAGGATGGGGAGCTGCCGGAGCTCTGAGCAGGCATCTTGCCCAAGTGTGGGCTTCTGAGAGCTGAGAGCTCTGAGAGCTTCTCTGGGGAAATGACAAGGCACTTGAGATCTGAAGATGGAGTGGGAGTTAGTCCAGGAGAAATGGTTTGGATGGAGGCAGGTGGAGAGAGGGCACCAGGAAAGAGGACACAAGAGCTGGCTCGCTGCTTTTAAGGAGATGCGTGTAGCTAGAGTGGAAAGACCGAGACTGGCATAAGCCAAGGTTGGTGGGATAGTCAGGGGTGAGGTCACATAGAAACATCGAGGCTATGGCAAAGTTTGAGAATTTTAACTGAACAGGAAAAAGAAGTCATTGAAAGGATGTAGATGAGAGGTTGATGATGCTCAGGGATGTGTTTTTTTAAACAGTGTGATGGATCCCCATTTTTAAGCACAGTTCATCCTTCCTTGCATTTGTCTACCACAGAGGCTGGACAGCCAAACGGCTGAACTCAGACTCCCTCTGCAGCATTAAGTGGCTCTGGGATACAGCCAGGGCCAGTGAAATGTAGGTACAAGTGTCTGGGGAGATATTTCCTTCCCAAATAAAAAAGCAAAGCCTAACAAAGAAGGCTTTTTGTTCTTTACTCTTCCTTGTCTGAAATACAGAAGCAATGCTTTGGGGCACAGCAGCCCTATGTGACCACGGGAGTAAAGCTGTGTCGCTGAAGGTGTGCAAGGAAGGGTGGAGCCTGATTCCCTTATGACACTGTTCTTCTGTAAGTCCTACACATCACACCTCCAGAATCACTGCTACATAAAAAAAAAAATAAACCACAGACTTGTTTAAGCCATTGCTTGTTGGGCTGTCTGTTATTTTCCAACCAGATCTAATTCCCATTGCTACAGTATCTGACTACACTCTGTAAAATGCAGTATAGGGGATCGAGAGCAAATGCATGCAAATCAGAGGGCCGTCAGCAGCCGGGTAAGAAATGCTGCTGGCTTAAACGAAGTAACTCGTATTGTGACAAGCAGCAAGGATGAACATGAGAACTACTGAGGAGGTAGTGGTAAGAATGACATGAGGGGTGAGGAGGATAAGACATGTTCAGGTTTGGGGGCAGAGCACAAGTCCAATGTTGCTTATGTGGAATTGAAGGTATCATTGGAATTTCTAGATTCAGATATTCATGTAGGTAATGGGATACACATGTATATTACTCAAGGCAGAGTTCTAAACCACTGATATAGAGATTTTGGAAATACAGGTGATTTTGGAAACCAAGAAAATGGGTGAGATGGTCTGAGAAATGGTGAGAGTGACATAAAAAGAGAGCCAGAGTCAGAATTTTAGAGGATTCCAACATTTCAAGTTGGATATGGGAACATGAACTATCAAAGGAAACTAGAGAGGGAGGAAGAATGGGGTATCCCAGGAATGGGGTAACACAGCCAGCCAAGAGAAAAAATTCCTTCAAAAAATCAGAAGGCATAAGTTGCCTATGTTAGGTGATGCTTAGGGGCAGGGCAGGAATTAAAACGTTCATGAGATTTAGCAACATGCAGGTCATTTAAATCACAGGAGCCATTCTCTGAAGAACTGGAGGCGATTCTTCTGGGCAGGGGGAAGTGGGAAGGGAAGAAATGGTTGTAAGTAAGAGCTACTCCTTTTTGACAGAAGAACTATAGTAAGACAGCTGAATATTAGATATTGGATATTAGGTATCCGAGTTTAAAGATCCAGCTCTAGTTAGTAACCATACTTTTATAGGAACACCAAGCTGCCCTATGGCACAGGCTGGGTAGAGGCGACTGTGCTCAGGTGGCTGGACACAGGTGTAGGTCATGTGGGTATTTGGGTTCATCTAGAGTGGGCACGTTAGCAGACATGTCTAATGAATAAAATGTAACAAATTCACAGTTGTACAGGGAGACTGTGAAGAGGAATATGATGTTGGCAAATTATTTAGCTTCTTCAAGCCTCAGTTTCCAGCTCTGTGGAATGGGGATAATAGTGGTATGTTACTTTGTGTGTACACACACACACACACACACACACACACACGTATGTAGTGTGGACTAGAGATAATAGCGGTATGTTACTTTGTGTGTACACACACATATGTAGTGTGGACTGGAGATAATGACAATACTACATATATATATATACACACACACATATACATATACATAATACTACATATATGTAGTGTTATGCATGCCTAGTACATCAAAGTGCTCACTAAATAATGTATATATTATTTATTACAATAGATGATGTTGATGACAAGGACAGAAGATAAAGCCAGAAATACAGAAGAATATCATTAAATAATTTAAATGGTGACCATGCAGAAGAACAAAATAAGATGGGTTCCCTTTCAAATACTCTAACAATTGCACGTTTTATGTATTTTTGTAGAATGTGAAACCGCAGAGCAATTTAAAGATTCACATAGAAAAAACATTCTGGCAAGATACGAAGAGACAAGTAGTTTAATTAAACAAACTCTACTTTAGAAACCAATAGACCAGAACTCATCCTCGGCGTATCATTAAGCCAAAACCAGAAAATATAAAAGGAATCATCCAAGCAGCAAGCAACCTCATTTCAGTTTCTTATGACTACACTATTTTTGATAGTAAATAAAACCACAGAGTAAAACAAATAACTTCAACTCACTGGGTTTGTGTCACAGAGATGGGACGCCCGAACAGGAAGGCTCTGAGTTAGGACATGAATGCTGGGCACCATGGAGACTCCATGTTCTCATGGACAACACAATCTGTGTCCCATGAAGGAGATGAATGTGGCACTCTACCCATATTCCCCTCCAGGTCCCCTCCAAGGACAGGTGGCCAGACTCAGGCCAACAGGGCGGGGAGACGGGGGCGGGGGGCGGGGTGCAGAATAGATAGGAACTGTGAGTGGGCAAGTCTCAGCCAGCACTGGTTCTGCCTGCCCTTCCACCTAGGAGTGGGTGTCAGATGGGAGCTCTGAACAAGCTTCTTCTTTAGGCAAGATTTCAGTTTCCAAGTGGCTCTCACTGCATGAGAACAATTTGGACTCTGAGACTCCATGGATGCTGGTGAGACCTAAGAAAACAACACACACATGATTTTAAGGGCTTCCTGGTCACTGAAAACCATGCGGAACACTCTGTTCCTACAGCCAAGCAGGTGGGATGTGGTGCTTTCCTACAGAGAAGGAAATTGAAACATTAATTGAGGACCACGAAGAAACACAGTGTGAAAAATAATTGGACAGACTTATAAAGTCATTTATAGGGTACAAAGATGATGAGGACTTGGAAAAGTGAGGGCAATAAGTTCAAATCTTAATAAAAGCAGTGGATGTCTCAACACTAAAACACTTGAGTGCTTTAACTTCAGAATACAATCTTATTATGAAATCAAGCCTCAAATAGGCATAATTTATATGTGACTTAAAAGGTAGTTTTGATGGTTTGATTTTACCTTACCTTATGCATAGCATGTTACTTATCAACATCCATTTTCTCCCGCCAACAAAATATTGCTACTATTCACACAAGCAAAATACCGAGCTAAATAAATGCTTCCCCAGACTCCCTTGAAGCTAGGGGTGGCTCTTCTGACATAGTTTTGTCTAATGACATATAGATAGAAACCTACTGGGGAGGAAGATCGCATGAGCTATCTCTGTTTTAATAGGAAGGTACAGATGTGGTTGGTTCCACTCTTCTTTCTGATTATCAACATAATCTCCAGCTGTGAGAGCCATCTTCTAACCATGACACAAAAGCCAAGAGGATTTAAGATATGTTAACCCAGATATCTCTAAGCCAACAGCAATGGTCTATCATTGCACTTCTTTTTATTTTTTATTTTTAAGAAGATTATATTTATTTGAGAGAGAGAACACAAGTGGTGGGGAGGGGCAAAGGGAGAGGATCCCCATTGAGCAGGGACCTCCACACAGGGCTCCATCCTGGGACTCTAGGATCATGACCTGAGCTGGAGGCAGATGCTTAACTGAGCCATGCAGGAGGGCCCCTCACTGGACTTCTTCTTATGAGAGAAAACCAAGTCCCTAGTTATTCATTTTAGCCACCGGATGAGAATTCTGTAACTCAGCCCTGCCTACACCATTCCACCCAAGACCAGGGATATAGATGCAAACTGAGCCTTCAAGATGGTCATACTCTTCACTTAGAACTCTAGTCCCTAGTTACTCATTCGAGCCACCGTATGAGAATTCTGTTACTCAGCCCTGCCTATACCATTCCACCCAAGACCAGGAAGATAGACACAAACTGAGCCTTCAAGATGGTCATACTCTTCACCTAGAACTCTTTTGCCATAAAAGCCAAACGATTGAAATTTGGACACCACTCTTACTGTACCTTCCTATGAAGTATCTTTTCATTGATTACTGAGTGGAATGGTTTTCCTGTTCCACCTTCACAGCCAGAAAGTACTTTTGTTTGTTTTTTAGTGCATCAAATTCTTTAAGGCCTGGCTCAAATGCCTCCACCATAATGGAACTTTCTCAGCTATCACTACTTGCTCCTTCTTTTGTGCTTCCATCATGCATAACTGATATGTTGCATGAGAACTCATTCTATCTTGTGAGATGGTTCATTCAGTGTGTGTTGCCTCTATCATAATGGAAGGACCATGTCATGGGAGTCTTTGTTCTTTTCTAGAAAAGGAACATGAACTTTGATGTTTTGAATTCAATTTCAATTAGGCAGGAAAAGCTGTGGAATGAAGCAGAAGCTTCTTGAGGGGAGAGGTCTGAGCTGGTCAGTAGCAGCTACATCACTATGATAGTGTGATACATCTTTGTCCAGGAAAGTAAATTGTTAAAGATGTAGCTATGTGATCTCGATGGTATAGTCTGCCTTCTTACTAAGTGCAACTTCCCAGAACCCAAGGGTCCCAGGTCTCCTGTCTGGCTTACAAGCTTGATAAGTTTTCCTACAACAAAAAGCCCAACATTTTACCATGACATGATCAGGCTTAGTGTGCCTCTTTATCTTTGTCTGTGGTTTGATAATTTTTAAAAATATTGATTTGTGTTTGTTCTCCCCATATTTTTTAAAATTTTATTTATTGGGCAGAGAGAGAGGGGAAAAAAGGGAGAGAGGGAGAGAAAGAAAAAGGGAGGGGGAGAGAGAGCTCAAGCACAAGCAGGTAGAGAGGGAGGCAGAGAGAGAGGGAAGCAGAGGGTGAGCGAGAAGCAGACTTCCCACTGAGCAGAGAACCTGATGTAGGGCTCGATCCCAGGACCCTGAGTTCATGACCTGAGCTTAACCAACTGAGCCACCAGGTACCCCTGTTCTCCCCATATTTTTCTCTCTCCTGAACTCCAAGCAGACAGCCAGGCCCTCTGTACATCTTTGATGTTTGTTTGTTTCCATAAAGTAAAAAGTACTATTTATGGTACATCATTCTGTAAGTTTTGACAAATACACACAGTCAGGTATCTATTGCCATAAGCAAACAGCAAATTCTAGCACTTTGAAAATTCGCTTCTGTTGCACTGTACTACTATAGTTGATCTCCCCCCTAAGCCCTTACTCCTGGCTCCCACTATTCTCAGGTCCTACAGTGATGCCTTTTCCAGAATGTCATAATAGTGAAATCATTCCGTAGAGAGTTTTGGGTTTGGCTTCTTTCATTTAGCAAGAGGCACTTAAGTTACACGATGGAAGGTTTTCAGTGGACCAAAGCAGAGCTGTCTTAAATCAGCAGTTATTCCTGCCCTTGGCGAAGGCCTAATCTGAGCAAAGAGTGTGTTGGCTACCCTCCCAGGGAGGGGAGGGAGATGAGTGCTTTGGAGGGATGCCAAGAGGAGAGGCAGATTTTGCCCCTGACTTAGAATAGTTGTGAGATGTAAGTTCCTTTGAAGACCAGAGTCACCCCTAGGTAGGTGGCAAACTCTCAGACAGCACAGCTGTGTCATGCCCCTGGAAGGCAGGACCCTTGGCTAGGAGTCCACAGCCTCAGCAGAGTCCTGGGCTCACTCCCTGGCATGAAAGTTGAAAGTTGACTTCCTTTCACAATAGTTGGAAAAATGAGGATAGCAGAGATGATCTTAATGGACCAAGATCAAACAGTCTTGCCCTTATCTATCTATCTATTTATTTATTTATTTAAAAAGATTTTATTTATTTATTTGACAGAGAGAGAGATCACAAGTAGGCAGAGAGGCAGGCAGAGAGAGAGAGAGGAGGAAGCAGGCTCCCCGCCGAGCAGAGAGCCCAATGCAGGCTTCGATCCCAGGACCCTGAGACCATGACCTGAGCTGAACGCAGAGGCTTTAACCCACTGAGACACCCAGGCGCCCAACCACATTTCTTTTTAAAAGACTTTATTTATCTATTTAAGAGAGAGAGAAACAGAGAATGAGTGACCACAAGCAGAGGGAAAAGAAGGCTCCACACTGAGGAGGGAGCCCAGTGTGGTGCTTGATCCCAGGACCCTGAGATCATGGCCTGAGCGGAAGGCAGATGCTTAACTGATGGAGCCAGCCAGGTGCTCCTCCCTCCTTTTTTTTTTTTTTTTTTTTAAAGATCTTATTTATTTATTTGATACAGAAGGAGGGAGAGACATTTTCTTGACAATACATGTGCTTTCTTGATTCTTAAGCAACCCAGTCAGGATGGAGATAGAATTTTCTACTAGACTACTGTGGCAGTTTGAAGCCACATTGAGGGAATGAAAGCTATTTCATTGGCTGGTATCTATTAAGAGGTGACTATTTGCCAGGCATTTTTCTAAGCACTCCACATGGATTAACTCATTTAATTCTCACTGAACCCATGTGAGGTACATGCTATTATTATCTTCCTGTTTGCAGATGACAAAACTGAAACAAGAAAGGTTTCAGAGAGTGGCTGTGGGAACCAGGACGGGCATTTAGGCAAATCTTGCTGAACATGTTATTTCTTCCATCATGACCTTGGGAACAGAGCCATGTTCCAAAAATCTCCTCCTCCAGGCAAAGACCACCAAGGAGTAGGGACGGTTGGTTATAGCAGATTCCCTGCTGAGGGGTTGTCTAGAAGCTTCTGTTTGAACCACTACCCATCCATGCCTGACCAGTCAGATTCTAGCTTGAAAAGTGAAACCACGCAACCCAGAGGACAGTTCCAGTGAATGACAGATACTAGCCAATAGCAACTCACACTTAAGTGACAATCATGCTAAATGCTTCCACACAGACAGTCCTTCCCTTTCATCTTCCTGACAACCCAATGGTTGGGAAATATGAGGCATGGGAGGCTGGGGTAATAACTTAGCTGCTGTTGCAAAGCTAATTACTAGTAGAGCTGTGATAAGAAACTAGACAGACCAGTTCCTTGGCTTACATTTTTAACCTTCAAATAGAGATGTTGGGCCGGCAGCCATGTTGAAAAGTATGCAAGAAAGAGCATCTCCATGAGAAAAATGTGAGTGAGGGGAGCAGAGAAAAAAGAGGTCAGGTTGCCTCTGAGGGGCAGGGGGTAACACCTGCATTCTGGGAGCTTCCCTGACACAGATCTCAGAACACTTGACTGGATGTAGATCTGCAGCCAGAAGTGAGATTGGCCTCTCTGAAGAGAAAATACCGCTAGGGAGGCAGTTCTTCATTTGTGAACAGTGTTGAATGGTGGTTGAGACATTCCAGTTCACCTACTTTGCTGCATTAAATCCAAGCCATGACAACTGTAATCATCTCATCGCCTTTTGGCTTCAATGTTTAATAACAGGCATCAAACCCTGAGTTGGCACTCAACCAAGGTTAGCCAATAGAGCTACGGAGAAAAAACAAGAGCAATTGAAAAAAAAAAATGGAAGTTTCATTTTCACCTGTGTCCTTTGCCAGGGCAAATCATTGAGACTTTAGCAAGAAACAAAGTCTGAAGAAAGAATTTCAAGAGAAGATGTCTCACCCACGCATGAGGCAAGGGAGAAAGGTTGAACGGTGACAATGTCTTCATCTGTGTCACATTCCCTCACTCTTCTTCCGAAACTAATGTTATTTGCTTTGGGTCAACCTACCAGAGCTGAGAATCACATGTTTCTCCCCACACACCCCACAAGGGACAGGGACCAAGGGTGGCCAATTAGAGTATCGGATTCCCCAGAAAGAGTGTTTGCTCCAAGAGCATGTAGCCGAACAGGGCCCCATCACCTCTTTCCCCTCAGTGATGGTTATGGCTGTCTGGACAAGGGTGTTACCGTCCATCCCTTGAGATACTGTCTGCAAAGAAGCTGCCCGAAGAAAACCTGTGCCTAGGATGAGATGTCAAAGTACCAGAGTTGGTGCTATCTGGAATTTTCAGTGATGTGGGTGAACAAGTACCCTTCTTTCTTTTAAACAACAACAAAAACAAAATCCCTTCCTCAATCCTGCTTAAGTTTGCTTTCTGTCACTTATAATTGGAAGCATCCTGAATAATGCATGCTTTTCCTCTTGGATGGGGAAGTCTCTGTCATTACTGTCCCTACCACTCCACACCATGAAAGCAAGGAGAACCGCTCTCTGGAGCCCGTGAACAAGTCTGCCTTTTCTAAGAGATCATTATTCCCATGTGACTCCACTTCAAACACCTGCTCAATATGAACTGGAAATCCACAGGGCAAGAGAAGCCAGTCGATTTTCACTATTAGACAAGAGTTGTGAAAATGAGTGCGCTCAAGTGGCCTTCTGGGCTGAATTGGTCTAAGACAGCTTTGAGGGTATTTAGAATCTCTCTGTCTGTTTAACAGTCCAGGAGCAAGCATGTTTTGAGAGCCTTTTATAGCTTTTTCCTCTTTTCCTATAAACAGTGCCAATGTCACACAGGGGGAAAAAAACAACAACAAAAAAACGGTGTCCATGCGGTCTGAATTATTCCATTCCAAAGAGTATGTTCTTAAATGTTGAACTGATTATCTCTAGAGGAGAAAAGAAAAAAAAAAAAAAGAAAAAAGCAAGTGTCAAAACCCAAATCTGTAGAGCTTTATAGCTTGGTTTGGGTATTTGCTAAGTGTATCTTGTGCTGCTCTGTCAATCCAAGTGACAGTAAATCAATACTAATCTGATGCCAGTTGATTCTTTCCTTTCCATAAACAGGATTAAGGTACACTACCTATGAATATATTTTATCCCAGGCTGTAAATCCATATGCTTTAGTGTAAATGCATTAGCATATCTTTTTAAATGGAATGCACTATGTATACAAGAAAATAAAGATGAATTACCAAGTTGTCCTGAAAAATGCCTTTCTGATCCATTATGAAAATGTTTCAGCTTTCAAGGCAGTGGTAAGTAGATCAGACATTTCCCATTATTTTATATTGTGATCTATATCCCCGTCTCTGGGGCTACCTATTTAAGTTAACACTCGGATATATTTTATGGACATACTGTCCCTCCTGATCTGGGCAGGTAGATTTTTTGCTTATTTTTTCCTTTGCTTGTTCATTTGTTTATGCCTTCATTGCTCCTTTAAGTCAATATTTATTTAATGGCTATTGAGTGTCAGGCGATGCCCTAAGGACCAGAGAGAAGATGCTAAACAATCATCTACAGACCTCCACCACCAATTCGGTTGGCCCTAAGACTAGCTAATTTCTCCATGGCCAGCTGGGGCAGTGCACACCCTGGGTCCACTACTCCTACACTGGACCACATCGGTCTGTTCATGCACACAAGAGCTTGGTCCAAGCAGCGTCATCTTGGAATGTCACTTTACAGTTGGTGGAGATTTTCATATATACTTTTAAATTCTAATACATACCTACGTGAAGGGAGTAGAGATGAGTTTAAGTGATTCATTTAAGTTTGAGTATCTAACAGGGCCAGGACTATACCCAGTACTAGTACCGGAGGAGCTAGGACAGCATCTTCTACCTTTGAGTTCCTGTTCATGATAGAGCACAGGGAAAGCACCCTGAAAAGTGCCCGGGACACAGTAAGAGTGCAATGAATATTAACAGTGATGATGATGTTCCTGGTTAGCAAGAGACATAAACCACTATCCATCCATCCATGTGTTGTTCCATCTGCCCATCCATCCATCTATCCCTCCCTCCTTTACTGTGCACCAAGTACTACAAAGGAGGCTGAAGATTCAGTGTTGAGGAAGTCCATGCTCCCAAACTTCTTCTAGTCCAGAGAAAGATTTTCAGTCTTTGGAAATTGTATTTGGTTTTAGATTTTTCCAGATGGAGTGAAGAAAAAGCAACAGAATCATAGCCGAGACCAGAGACTAGTGAACTACTACCCAGGGGCAGAACCCCTTTCATCAGCTTTTTTTTTTTTTTAATAAAGCTTTGTTAATCAAGCAAAATGTCATTACATGTTGTCTGTGGTTGTTCTCCCACTACAACAGTGAGCTGAGGAGTTGGGATAAAGGGCCCGTGGCTCACAAATCTAAAACACTTACCCATTGATACGGAATTCAGGGCAGCAATAGTCCAAGCAATAGTCAATTTAGAAAAGAACATTAATCTCAAAATGGAAGCCATAGTAACAGAAGTGAAAGCTGAGGTTAGAAAGGCTTTAGACGAGATGCAATCTAACTTAAATATGCTAACAGCCAGAGTAAGTGAAGCTGAAGATCGTATCAGTGATTTGGAAGACACACAGAATAGGAAGGAGGAGCAAGAGAAGTCTTGGAGCAAACAACTAAAATCCCAAGAAAACAGAATAAGGGAAATGAATGATGCCATGAAACACTCCAATATCAGAATTATTGGAATCCCTGAAGGGGTTGAGAAAGAGAGAAACCTAGAAAATATTGTTGAACAAATCACGGATGAAAATTTCCCAAATGTGAGGAATGAAACAAATGTTCATGTCCTAGAAGCAGAGAGGACACCCCCCAAAATCAATGAGAACAGAAAAACTTCCAGGCACATAATAGTAAAATTCTTGAATCATAAAACCAAAGAATATGTCTTAAGGGAAGCTAGGAGAAAGCGATCCCTTACCTATAGAGGGAGGACCATCAGAATAACATCAGACCTTTCCAC